>JABFPB010001660.1:0-23915 GCA_022817645.1 Ceratoteleas bidentatus | reverse complement strand
ATTCCACTTATTAGAAGAATATTCCTCTAATTATAAGAATAATCTTCTAATTATCAGAGGATTGTTTTTAGAGTGTACTTACCGTCAGTCTCCATTTTTTTCCGTGTTGCCTTGACACTTTCTCTCGTGCCGAGAGCCTGCCACTTGAGCTCGCTGTGGGCCGACATCGGCGGATACTCGGTCTTCGATTGGTACGCGTCCCGCTGCGGCTCTCGGTGGCTATCGTATGACTTCAGATCCCGGTGATTGTAATGCATCGTTACGAGCGGCTTTGCGGTCGTAGTGGTCGTCGTTAATGACTCCGTAGTCGTTGAGGACGTCATTGACGGCTCCTCATCTTCGTCCTCCTCGACGTGCTCCTCCTCCGCGTAGTCCTAAAACAAAAGGTTACGGTCGTCCGTTATTTGCAATGTTACGGCACTTCGTATCTGCAATGAAAAATCACCACGAGTCAAGAGTTCGCCGCGCTTGAGTCGAGGCGTTGAAAATGTTTCGAAAAATCATTCGCAGGGTACGGAAATGCAGAACGTGCGAAAGGTACATAACTCGCGATTTTTATTGTATAATAAATTAGACCGGCTAACTGGGAACGGTTTGAGTTTTACAATGAACCGGCGAGTTTATGAGGGGTGATTTATTTTTCAAAGCTTTTTATCTCCCCTGGAATGCAATCGGCGAATTCGCAACTATGCGACTTTCGAAGTCCTTCACTACAGTGTTATAACTGTTGGGTGAACAACTCTTGCAGCCCGTCATAACTGTTGAATAATACGCGGGAATGTGTATCGCAAAGGGTAGAGTTCGCGAAACAAATCCCGTGATAAGATTGCCGTATCTTCAATAAGGCCGATCGACGCGCCTTCTGCGTTTGCTTTGGGACATTTGAGACGGCGCGCGAAATCAGAGGAAGAGAAAGGGGGATGACACTAATGGACATCTGGGGAGCACGTTTAATTCGACGTTATGAGAAATAGTTGCGAGACTTTGCGTCGCCGAGAGTCGTCGCTACTTTGACACTTTTTTCAGTCGACGAGTCGGGAAGAAATCGCGCATTCCGGTATCCGGGCTTGCAGGAAAAGTGTATCCGAAATAGAGACTGTAATTCCAGTAAAATTTACGAGATTTTTGGATACTGTACTCTTCTTGTGACAGTTGTTAAAAAAAATGGAATCTAAAAATTTTCGAGTAATACTAAAAATGTGATAGTTATCAAATACTTGGATAGATAATTTCAGAATCATTAAGGATTACTGAAAGTTACAAACATTGGAGCAAAGAATGCAGTTATCATTTTGTCTTCTCTCCCTAATTTCACACTCTTAACAATATCCGATTGTAAAAAGTTGAATCCGATTGTCACAAGTAGAAATTCGTTTATTATTTCACTAAGAGGAATCAGGTTTTCATGAAGGATTTCAGGATTTCATGAAGAGGATTCAGATTGGCCTAGCCACAAATCTTCTTGTGACAAGAGGAATAGTTTTGGGATAAATAGATTTTGTCAAATGGATGCTAAGAATACAATTTTTAAGAGTGCACAGGATCTGCTGCTACAACTCCGTGGCAATAGACTTTCGACATCAAGTTAACTTACGAAATACTTGCGAAATTTCTAATTGGGGAATGATAATATTTACCACCTTAACCATAATAGTTACTCAATGATTGTAATATTCTCACAAACGAGATTTCTTCGTTACACCATCCACCTCCGTACAGTTACTATAACCAACTTAAATAGTTTCGGACAAAATCTCAATAATTCTGATTACCACTTTTTTCTGACTGTATTTCAAAATGTGTTTACTCGAACAGCGTTTAACTGGATTGAAATTTCATCGTCCTTCCATGGAAAGGAAATTTGTACTCTCAGTTGCACCTGAACGATCTCGTTACCGGTGATTGACGAGAGACACTCGTCAGCCAATTTCACAAGAAATCGGATCGCCGGATCTGCAACTTATGGGACTGTTTACAATACTTGGCCGGTTGCTCGTCGCGTGATTAATCGGTCGTTACGTAAGCATGGCGCGCGATCGGCGATCGGCGGCGCGATTGAGTCGTCGCCGATGTTGCTCCGCGATTGCCCTAATCGCCGGAAAATGTCCGCGCGCGGTCAAACCGACGCCGGACGTCGCGCTGCGTGGGCGAGTACCGGCTTATGAGCTTACGCCAATGGAATTGCAACGAGGCGCCGATAAAAGAATGGCACACTTGAAAGTATCGGCTATTTGCATTTTAATTGACCGCCGGGATCGCTGCGACAAGCGGCAAGAAAAAATCGGCAAGCCGATTAAATCGTTACCGGCGGACAGAGATGTTTATCGCTGACGTCTCGCGATTCCGAGAACTATTTTCACGATTGCGCGCAATCGTATTGGACATCTTTGTTTCGCGCTTGATCGCTATCGCGTCGCTTCAATCATAATCCGCGCGTTATCGCGCACTTGCGATCGCGAAATTATCTCCCACAATGTAACGTCGTACGAGGCGTCGAACGATGAATGAAACTCGTGCGACACGTTCGCGTGAGTTTGCGGCCACGCGGTAATTGCAAAATGACGGGACGCCTTTTTGCGCGCGATTATCCTTACATCATCGCGTCGAATTTTATAATTCGGCAACGCCGAGGTGCAGGCCCTTGTGTACAGTGTCGAGCGATGACGGCTGGAAAAGAATGGGCGGGAAGTCGATCGCATCAATATTCGGCATTGGACACGCACTGTAGCGGACAATGAATGGGTAAAGACGTCGGCTATCTCCGGGCGAAACGATCATATCAGGAATAGCGAAAATGCGAGCCCACCCACCGCGCGTCGCTCGCCGTCCGAAAATTCGAACCGCTTGTCCTCATTATCCAATTTCGGATCAATTTGTCGGCTGGGTTCCCCCGATAAGCGCGCCTTCTTCAATCTCTGATGAAAAAAATCAACCTGGATTCGGTTGGCTTACATATACTGTCAGATTGTATCCAGACTGTTTCCAGATTCCCTAACAATAAAGACTGGTTTGGAACCATAAATGGAATTTGGCTCTGGAAACCATACCTGAACCAGGTTTGGTTCAAGTATCCATCCAGTATTCCTAGATAGGTTCCATGATTGGAATTCCTAGTTGGTTTCCATGAATGGAACCTGTCTAGGAATACCTAAATCAGATTCCTCGACTGGAAACCCTAGATAGGTTCCATGATTGGCATTTCTAGTTGGTTTTCATGGAAACCAACTAGGAATTGTAATCACGGAACCTATCCAGGAATAGTGGATGGATACTTGAACCAAGCTTGGTTCCACAGTGGTTTCCAGAGTCAAATTCCATTAATAGTTCCAAGCGAGTTTTTATTGTCAGGGTTGTAGCCAGACGATATCCAGACTCTTTTTAGTTTGCATATATAATCTGGCACTAATCAGGATGAAGTCTGGCATGCGTCCCAGACAATAGCCAGACTAAAAAGAATCTGGATGCTATCTAGATAAAGTCTGCAAACAGTCTGGATACTGTCTGGCACCAGACCGAATTCAGATTCATTTTTTCCACGCGGGATCTCCCGGCTAATCCTGGATACCGGTCACTTAAATCGTTCTTCCGGCGACCGGGTTGCGGCGCGATTGAAACGTAACCGATTTCTTCGCGGAGGTCGAAAAGCGCGTATCGCGATGGCCCGGCGGCGAAAAAATCGAGCGGCGGGGCTTCGTGTGCGATCGCCGAGGCGTTCCGAGAAAGGCATCGCCGCGATGCCAGGCTGTCTGCTACCGATCGGGAAAGCCACGGCCGCCATAACTTACGGGCGCGCGCGATCGGTTTATTGCAGCTTCCACGAAGCGACTCCTACGAAATCGCCCGCGCTTCCGATCGCCGGCCAGTTTATCGCGCAACAACAAAGTCGGATAATCCTGTATACTTTACACGATTGCAATTCCGGCCAGGGGCGAGGAATTCACCGAGCCCCGCGAGGAAGTGCGATTCTTCCGCAGCCGTGCATAAATTGCATGACTGGTTCGGAGGGCTTATTATCGGACTAATTTACGGGGGTCGCGATAGCGCGCCGATGACAAATGACCGCTTAACGTCTCCGCGGCGTCGTGAAAGTTTAATTGGGCAAACGGACGACGGGACAATATGTAAATGCGATCGAGCGCACGTCGTAAACTGGCACGACTATTGGCGAGGATTCAGCGATAACGGTGCAGTTGGACGGTGCTTAACGGGATGGGGAGAGGGCATCTGATAGGGGGGCCTAGAGTGTGAAAAAGGATCTAAATTTACAGGGCAGGTTGGAGTGTATATCCTTGAATATCAGGTGAGAAGGTGAACATTCAAGGAGGTATAGTTTAATTTTACATAGCGGCTTTAAAGTGTGATTGTTCAATTGTAAAATTGCGGGTTTAAGAGGTGTTCAGCTGAGATAGAGTTCTTAGTGTTAAGTTACTAAAAACTCTGTTGAAAATATGTGGTTTCTGACCAACAGATGTTTAATGTATTTTGATATACATATTTTTTGCATGGAAAACTACTGTCTATATGGAAATACATATAGATTCTATCAATTCATATTAGAATTTTCTAGTAGGAACTGATAGAATTTATGCCTTCTACTTAGTAGTAGAAGGCAATATTCCTTCTATTTACTAAATTGCGATTTCCAAAATCCCAATAATTCCTAAACATTCTATTGGGAATTATTAGATGATTTCATTAGATGGTAGGGTTAAGATCCTCCGAATCCCAACAAGTGCTTGACATCAACGAACAGGATCCGCCTCAATTTGCCGTAGTTCCTCAAAGACCCAATTCCCCCCGAACTCCCATCGGCTGATTCAGTCGATTAATGATGACCCGAGAGACGTTCGTCCGAAGGAACGCTGGAACTCGGTCGGAATGCGCGCCATTAGCATAATGCTACGTAACGCCTCTTTGCGCGTGAATGTCAAATTTTTCTCACAAAGATAGATTACGCCCGGGAAGCCCATTTCTCCCGCATGTGCATAGGTCAACTCGTCATTCACGTTCAACAACTGGTTTGACCTGAGCGGTGTCATTGACCAAGATTTTCCGTCGCTCTCGCGTCAAGACCCGCCGGCTCTCTCCTAACAGTTGATTGTCCTCCGGACAATCAGAATGCTAATTGGCCCCGATCATTACCCGGTCATCAATTCGGAATGTAACCGATATCCTCTATTTTTGCTTTACGTCCCAGCGCGGTTTCTCCCGGATTCGCTTAATTCGTTACAAGACTGCTTGGTATGCCCGATGCGTCGGACGCACGGCTCTCGGATTGATCAATTGCGAGTACGCTAAGTTCAACTGTTGCAAGTGAGCATTAGTTACGACTGTGGCTCATTCGAATGCATCAAAACGCGGCCGAGATATCATTTTAGACGTCTCAATCGCGTGCCGACTGTCACACTCTGTGACAAATGCTCGCATGACGGCAATTGACACCGCGCACATTAGCATCAATGGCAATTAACTGTCGGGGTAATGCACAAAACGTCGGACTCGTTTGCGCACGCGTCACTTCGCGGGAACGTTTTGTTGTTACACGTGTAATTTAAATATTCATGCACGCGGCGCGGGCATGTCCGGCTTTTTCGTTTCTGACATTTATTTTGCATCGCAGAAGAGCACACTCGAATCAGTGTCACGCACCGTTAATTTACGTGCCGATTTTTTTCGAACGAACCGATTGAAAAACGGCGAACACTGTCGAGAACGATTCTACTTGCGGGGACTTTCTCGGCGAAGTTGTTATTGAATTGCTGAGAAAAAAAGTAGCCGAGTCGATTACAAATGATCGAACGTCGCCGTGGAATCGCGTTTTATTAGTTTATCAGTCGTATCAAATAATTCGCTGCGCGCTCGGTGAATATGATTCATCGGTTACTATTACACGACACGCTGTTGTAATTCGCCTGGGAATTCGTTTCATTTTATTACGCAACGCGACGTTTTTCTGATTGCGTCGAAAAAGCGGCGCGCTGGATGGAACGTCACATTCAAATTTCTCGTCGCGATTAATCGCGCGGCGATGTTTGCTCAAACATTCCCGACTAATGACGGAAATTCAATCACCCGAGACAGTCCGCGAAACGACAAATTGTTCCTTGCACTACGTGTGTCGCAATGGCATTTCTTTCAGCGGAGATGATTCGTTGGAAAAAAGTTGTGTGCATTTTTTATTCGCGAATCGAAGTCTGGAACTTACTCCGACATATTTGCAGGCTGCGATTCACACTTAACGAGGTGTTAAAGTTCATTAATATGGCCGATCAAGTAATACCGATCACGCATTCCCCATCATGACCCCATTTCAGTTTCACCGCAATTTTTACTATGCTATCGGCCACCGAAATTATGCTCGACAAAAATTCTGGTCATCCAAACAAAATTCTGGTCATCGGGTCAAAAGATCGTTAATCCAATTCCGCCTATGAATGGATCGTTTCGAATTCGATTAGAGGTCCGCGGGGTACGATTGTCCGGTAAACCGGTGTGAAATCGGTCGTGACGGTTTATTCGACGCGCGCCGCCCAATGACGGACCGACAGAACTAGGCAGGTCATGAGGACCGTCGACCTGCGGCGCTTCGATTTCCGCGGACTTCGCTTTCTTTTGAGCCGCGGCCAAACGCTATTCTCGGCGGCGACCCCGATCGTCGCGCGATTCGCTAAACCTCGCCCGACACCTGCGCTCGCGGAACCGAAAAACAACGAGAAACAATTCCAGCAATTGCGCCACTGATGTGTTCATTTCGAAATACCTCAAAACAGCTGCTTTATGCGGTCAAACCAAAATCACTCTGTTTCTCGGCCTAAGTCGATCCGATCCGATAACGATTTCCACGATAAGCCAATCCCGAGTCGAGTAAGATCGACGAGATTGGATCTCAATTTCAATCGAGCGAGCCTCGATATTGATTCGATAGGCGATCGGGGAAGTCGGCGCGTGGACTCAGCGTCCCGTTTAGCGGGGAATGGATTTCAATGAAGCAATTAATAAAAGTGCGCCAAGTGGCAAGAAAGCGGCGGACCAAAGGTCGGCGAAATGAACGGAGTCAGTGAAAATGACGGTGCGCGGCGATATTTTTGCGCCGCCGAGTCATGCAGTTATCTATAATAATCGCATTGACCTCATGTGAAAGATACTTGGCGGATGAGTCAGTATCGTTTCGATAAACGGCGTCGAACGGTCGCCGCTATTTATACTGCGGGGCAATTTGAATAACGCGGACGTTTTGCAATAATTAAGCATAAATTCCAGTCGAAATTTCTCCGCCGATGTTTATCGTACATTGTGTTCCCGTGTCCCGTTAAGCGGTCATATCCGAGGGCCGATTTTTATGATTGCGCGCGGACCGTCAGCGACGCGGGCAAAGCGGCCGGCGACATAATTCTCACCCTTACTCAACGCCTCCGGTACCGATAATGGCGTAATCAATCAACTTTGGAACTCCTTTTATTCTGCCATCATATTTATGACCGCTCGGATTGTGGCTATTGTGCCCTCGCCGCAATTCACTTTTCATGTTAAAGTGCGCGGTATTTATGACCCCGCGGCTCTCAAGCAGGATTGACAATTGTAAACGTAAATCAATTTACATTAATATTACGACTGCGTCGCTGTGATAATGTTGTCGGGATTACTCGGCGGAAAAATCGATCTCGACTGTCTTAACTTGATTGAATTATGACAGAAATTTATCTCAGTCCATACTGGCATCATCGTGCCTTCACATGCGTTGTCTTATATTTACACCTAGCCAGTTGCTCGGAGATTAGAACAACGAGAAAGGAAAGTCTAGATCTCACGACACCTTTACCCAATTAAATCCCTCCCCCCTCGTTTATCATTCTAATCCACACTCCCCAGCCATGTTCCCATCCAGCGAAAATCTATTCCCTATCCTCCCTACACCGAAACCCTTTTAACGCCGATCCACCTGTTCGCGCCGTCGATGTCCGGTATCACTTTCGCATTCACTTCGCAAGATCGTTACTTGTTGCTCGGCGATCGACGATAGCGAGCGCGTGACATGGTACCGGAGTAGCGAACGCGCGCTGTTTTTGATCGGGCACGCGAGCGTCATTGGCAAGACTTCTCCGGGGTTTCGGTAGCGTCGGTCTCAAAGAGGCTCATTAATGCGCCAAGATCATCTTATCGAGGGCCTCGATCGTGCGTGCCCGCCTCATAATGTATTCGATTCGCGTTCGCACAAATCGGAGAGTTACGACGAAGGGACTGGGAAGATACTTTTTTGGTAGAAGATCGACATCGCCGGAACTGCGAGAAGGATGGTTTTCAGGAATATGTGAAGACTGAGACAAATTGTTGGTGGTGTGTGGAAATGTGACAAAAAATACTTGTTCGTAAACTGATTCGAATATGTTAAGAAATATAGCTTCTTGAACATTATTAATCAGTATTAATCATACACTTACAAGGTTTTTTGTAAGTTCAGACAATTCGGTTATTTATTTGAGAAGACTTTTTAATTCAAGAAAGTTTCAACGACTCGCATTATACTTTTGAATTTTTGTAATCATTAAAAAATAAATGATTGAATGTATGTTGGCAGTACAGGTGTTTTTGTAGATTGGACACAAGTAACCTTTAGCAAAACATATTTTTCTGAACTAACACAAGTTTCTTGTCAGGGATATAAGCATCTTTTCTTGCCTTTCAGAAGCGATTTTCTATATAACAAGGTTTGTTTTATTAATGTCATAAATTTGCTGGCATAACTGAACGTGATACTCGTGGTGTCTCTACGAAATTATGTCGACGTAATAACATAACTGAACAATGTTTTTTCCCCCATAAAAACACACTTAACCACTTTACGTGATTGGAAAAGTACTCAGCAACCTTTTTCATCAAATTCATTACAGTTTTCGCTGCAAAGACTCCAACCATACCAAATTTCCACCTAGTTTTCCATCTTTAGAAACCATATTCTAATAAGGCACCTGAAAGGCTCTTGTTTGAAACAAAGAAGTCCTTTTTCCAACTCAAAGGGGCAATCGAGCGTGTAACAGGTAATGAATCGGGGACGTTAATAAAGCGGCTATTAATCAAATCAGGAATTTCATTTCACGGCGTCCCTTTGAGGAATCGATAGCTCTCGAGTTCGCCGGGAAAGAGCATTCCCGATTGCGCGACAAATTTTGTAATGAAAATCGCTGCCGGCAAAAGTGCAACAAGTGTACCTCTATATACAGCTCGCGGCGAGTTTTTTGCACGAACCCCGACGGTAAATCAGCGAGCGGATTGGTCCGCCAGGTTGTGGATTAGGTGGTATATATTACCACCGCCTAAGAACACTTTCGCGCGGCTCCGATCGGGCGAAATCACGCGACACTGAAAACACAGAAGATAAGGGGCGATAGCGCCTTCGTCGTGCGATAAGCGACATCGTCGTTTTGCCGTTGACGGATTACATAATTGCGGGCCGCAATCGAATTCAGGCGCGCGATTTGAAAATTCAAATGACCGATGGACCTCGGAAACGATTCGATTCCACGTAATTCCGCGTATAATTACCCAGGAATCGGTTGCGCAATTGGCATCGAGCTGATATATTTAGATTTATGCCAAATAAATTATGCTAATGTCGCTGCGAGTGGCGACGCGTTCGGCCCGCTTAACCCGATCCCTTTATCGCACAAAGCTAACGAGAAAAAGCGGCCGAAGTGGAGTAGCGCAGCGTCAAATGCTGGATAAAGTGGCATAATCTGCTTACTCGACTAATCTACGTATAAATGTGCGCCGGGTTTTGTGTGCCTCTGACGAGTCGGGTTTTAAGTAACCCAGCCCAAACGCGCGGAGATCAAAACATTTGCGGTGATGAATTATTCGCATTTGGGGCCACGCCAGAGGGGAGTGTCTATGGCTGCAGTAATTTCCGGACGAGGGGACTATAATTGGCGTAATCGCGTGGCATCGCGAACTTCGCCGATTGTGCGATTATTTGGGCGTCGCAAGTGTTGCGGCATTCCGGAATGGAGGAAGTCGGGCTCCGAAAGCGACTCCGCGCGTCAAGGATGTTAAGTGCAAACTAATCTCGTCGCGACGGGTCTTCATTACGAGGAAGCCAGCAAAAGCTACAAAAGCCCGAGACAGGCTGAATTATGCGAAGGCCGCGTCCAAAACGGACTATAATTAACGGGCCGGGGTCTGCGATCGGTCGCCTCCTCGCAAGTTCCGAGTCGACGGCTAATTGGAAGTAATTCGCGTGGTGACGTTTTTCGCGCAGGTGATCGCTCGTGGGTGGTTTACAGACGACTTCCGTAATTTCCCGCAATTAATAATCGCGCCGCTCGGGCTCTTATATCGCGTGAATCGCCTACTAATTGCGCATCAGCGGCTGAATGTTAATGTTGGTTGGCAGAGCTGCAGGAAATTCGGGAAAGGGCATTTTGAGGTGGCGACGTGAAAGTATGTTTGAAAAAGAGGAGGTTCGAGTGATTTTATGTAGTCGGTGTGGTCGGAGGAATTTGTTGTATCTTGTTAATCGGGATTGGAAACGATTTCGCCTTGGGAGATAGATAGTTCATTACACGTGAACTGCTCTGTAATCTGCGGGTATACATGTATAATCGGGATCTTGAAGTAGATAAATGTTCAATATTGACGTTTGGTTAGCAGGTCGAACGACGACATGGAATCGTAGGATGAGAAAAATCGAGTGGTAGGTTGGTTTAGGTTGTTGTTTTACTCTTGTGGCAAGTGTGCGTGAGTTATTGTATTGGAGAGTTGCTGTTGAATGGGAATTTCAGTTAAAATGCGTTTAGCTGTCACATTCAGTTAAAACCTCCACAATTTAAATACTTGCGTTGAGGCTACTGAATATTCAGATGAAATGACTGACGAGCGCCAGGTGAATTATCAGTATATGCAGTTAACAGCGAAGTATTCAATCAAAGCCATTTAATTTCACTTGGAACTACTTAAAGTAAAGATTTGTAGGTTTAAGTATACTCTGAAGCTCGTGTTTAATTTTAAGATACTTTTGAATAATATTAACAACCATTTTCGTGAATTGATCTAATTTAATAATTTCATAAAATTTAGTTGATAGCATTAGAGACCCGTTTATCGAAAACATATCTATCTAATCCCGAACGATCACTTATCGATAAAAATAACACACCGAGTAAATCCGTTTCCGCAGAAAATACTTAAATTCAACAACCACATCTTCCACGAAGACACCGGTCGTACTCGCATATCAAGTTTTCTGACATTTCGCTGCAACTTTTCCAAACTACTCTCACTTCTGCCTTGATGCTTACGCTGCCCAGCATTTAGAGCGCATAAAAATGGACACACTTGGTTCTTTCAGCGTACATCGAGCGTACCAGGCGATTCCTCGAAATTAAGTACACATACGCTTTCATGCCATGCGACTAACAAGAAAAGTACGTGAAAACACGTGTTCGGCGGAACACAATTTCTTTCGTCGCCAAAACATGATTATGCGTTTATTTCATAAGCAGTCCTAGATACCCGGATCCTGATCCGGTCCAGGGGACCATAAATTCTCGGACACTTTCTCAGTCGGCCGATGCATAATATCCACATTTAGCTGCTCGCGTCCCAGTCATAATGACCGAAGTATGCATCATCGCATAATTAAAACGGAATTGTTTAAATTATGCGATTCAAAAGAAACCCCTGTTCTATGACGATTATGAATATCGATGTCTATTAATTAGGCGACTAATCGTTCTGCCCGAGTCACGCGGCGAGGTCTAAAATGTAGCCAACTTACGTCTCGACTCGCCGCCGACGTAATGCAGTGAATCACACATTCATAAAGATACCGCGCGCTATCATCAAAATAAACTGATTACGGAAAAAGCAAACACGTCAGCGCGCTAGACAAATTGTTGCGGTTACTCGCGAAGAGAGGGTGTTTGGCTTCTGGAATGTTCAGCCGGTTCTGCGAAGCGCTCGTGAAAACGACGCCTTTCTGAATCAGCGTCGTTGAAATGCTTTCCTCCCGCTGCGATCGCAAATGCACCGCGTTTCCGTCGGGGCGATCTCATCCATCTATTTCGACGTCTCGTGAAAAAGGCGGGAAAACAAAATGTCGAGCAATGGTCACTATCGGGCTAAGGTTGGCCCAATGCTGGCCCAACTGTCGGTAGCCAGTACTGTTCCAGTAACGACTAAAAATGACAATGTTGGCCCGATCGTTTACCAACCTTTGAGTCCTTACTTTGAATAAATCAACTGCTCGAAACGAAAAAACATATTGGATGGGACTAGGTGTTTAGATCTCGATGCGTAGAGCAAAAGTTCCTATAGACTAAACGTTGTAAGAATTGTAGCTGTTGATATATGACAGTTTGACGTTTTTTCATTTACTTAAGCTTGAACGACGAACAATGTAGTCGTTCATAAGTTATGTATGGATGAATCGATGGATGAATGGATCGATGGACAGATTGATGAAAGGATGGATTAATCCATTAATGGATGGATGAATGGATCGGTGGATAGATTGACGAATGGATGGATGGATGAATGAATGGAACGATGGATCGATTAAAGGACGATCGGATGGGTCAATGGATAAATAGATCGATCGATGGATCGATGGATGAATGGATAGATAGATGGATGGGTGAGTGGATGGATGGATCGATGAATGGATGGATCTATTAATGAATTGATGGATGGATGAAAGGATGGATCGATGAATGGGTGGACGGATGGATCGATGAATGGATGGATGGATGGATGGATGAACGGATGGATCGATGAATGGATGGATGGATGGATGGATGAACGGATGGATCGATGAATGGATGGATAGATGAACGGATGGATCGATGAATGGATGGACGGATGGCTCGTTGAATGGATGGACGGATGGATCGATGAATGGATGGATGGATGAACGGATGGATCGATGAATGGATGGACGGATGGATCGATGAATGGATGGATGGATGGATGAACGGATGGATCGATGAATGGATGGACTGATGGATCGATAAATGGATGGATGGTTCGATGAATGGACGGATGGATGGGTGGGTGGATTAGTGGATGGATGGATAGGCTGACGCACCGATGGAGTGGTAGATGGACGGATGGATTGATGAATGGATGGATGGATGGGTGAGTGGTTGGATGGATGGATGGCTGGACTTGAATGTCTAATACATTATTCGTCCTTGACAAGTTTATGGTAATGAAAAACTTCAATCCGTCATATCTCCAAAACCTCAATTTTTACAACGTTACGCTCATTGGAAATGTTTATGCTATGCATCGAGATCTAAACAACTAGTTTAGTCCCATCCAATTTGTCTGAAAGCCTTTTTCCATAAGAATTCTGCGGGATTTTTTCCTAACACAAATTTTTCGGGAAATTCATTTATTTCCAGATTTACTTCCCATTCAGAAGTTTATTTTGCCCGAATAGCTTCGCTCACATAAACTCTCCAACTGTCCGTTCACTCTGACAACAAATCCCCCAGTGTTGATCAACGGGACGTCCGAAACGATTCATAACCGGCGAAATCGATGCGAAGAAACGCGCGGCTATTTTCGGAGCCATTCTCGACGAGAATCACGATGTTAACCCGGCAAACGACACGAGTTCGCTCCACGTCCTCGTTTGTCCGCGTAACAATTATCTGCGGCAACTCGAGACGGCCGAATAAATCACACTTTACTGCGACAGCGGGCATCGTTGGACTTATTTTCGCCGAGGTTACGACACGCTTTGTATTCTGCGAGGGAAGGGCGAGGCAGACAGAAGCGCGAAAAAAATTTTCGCAATTGACCCGACGACAATTTACGGCTCGCTGCCGCATAGTTCGGTGCGGCGTTACGCCGATTCAATTGCGTTTTTCGGCGAGGCGCGGCTGCGGCAAGACGACGTCCGCAAATTAAACTCTATTATGCCAGTCGCGCGAATAAAGTCGTCGAGTCATGGCTCGAGGCACGGTTATCAAAATCCTGATTAATTACGCCAGGCAGAACGAAACGCCGCCTATGAGCAACCGCGTCGCTTCTAGATAGTCCCTCATCCTTTCTCCCGCTTAGAAGTGCGAGCCGACGCTGCCTTTTATTTGCGCCGCGAAACCTACCGCGGTTCGGTTCGTCTCAATTATCCCATGCAAAGCGGCCATTCGACTGGCTGCGGTAATTTGGTGGCATTTTTAGGTGACACGCTTTTCGACGTTTTGCAATAAAGCTATCGATCGAGGGGGTCGTTGCGGGATTTATTGGACTAATTACTATTCGACTGAGAAAATAGATTGCTAAAATTTGCAGCGAGTAATGGAGTGCAAACAGTTCAGTCGGAGGGTATAGAGGAAGGGAGAGAGTAATGAAAGGAAGGATAAGAAAAGGGTGAGAAGTTATTATGGAGCTTGATTGCCAATAAGGTTCTATAAATATGTTGTTTAGCGATTGCGATGTTACTTTGTAGTTGGATACAATGGTACGGATGTGGGATAAAAAAGAATGTTGTACATTTTTGCTAAGTCTTGATTTTCTATGGGAAAACATATTTTTCATTTTTTGCATGCAATGAACGATTTGGGGAGTTAGCACAGCAAAAATTGGATGAAAAAATTGCTGGACTGTATTACATGAAGGAAACAGGAATGCATTGAATAAATATTTGTCGAACAATGCAGTAAATACTTTTTCAGCCAACTGCTTCTATACTCATAATCCGATTTTTCTCTACATACGAAGATACAAGAAATGTCTGAAAACGTACGAAAAAGCCTGAAAAAGTCTGAAACACTGTCGAAATTTGGTCCTTACAGACTTTTTTTTCAGACTTATAGTCAGACTTTTTCAGACTTTACTGAATTTTGTTCAGACTCTTTTAATTTTTCATTTCTATAAGGGTAATGTTAGAACAATAACCATTTTTAAAGTTATTTCTAAATGAATATCTTCCATACATTCTTAACATATATCTACGCAATCCCCAGAATATATTTCAAACTCTCAAAATATGTTTTCGAACATACATTCCATCGCATCGTTTACGCAAATGTACAACGCATATAATTCACTCATCCCTGCCCATCATTTCGAAATATAACACCCACTGTCACTTCGCTATTCCGATTTTTCACATTTTCCTTCAAGTAATCTTCCCCGCTCAATACCTCCTCCAAATTCGATTTCCTAAATATACCCAAGTCATTATCCCCAAACCCTGTCCCACATTATCCCCTGTCCATTTTTCTCAATTACCGCGCCAATTTGCATCTGCAATCACCTTAATTATCGCCATCGCGAAAAGCCACCCAGTCGTAAATAACCCCCGAAAACCACCGGCGTCTTCCATCGTTAACCTAACTATGATTTGTGGGCGTCCGATATTTTCAGCGACTTATTTTTGCATTTCTTATTTTTGCAAAAGGACGCGGACGAATCAGCGGGGTTTGTCTCCGATCATCGTGCCATCCAGTCATTGTGGTCGCCCTCGGTTTCATAAATTCACGCACGTTTCTCCGTGTATCTTCTTTATGCGCTGGCTGGCTTCCAAAGTAGCGTGTCTCGTCTGAGCGCGTGGCTTCGTCCGATCGGAAATCAGCTCGGAAAGTTCGCCCGCGGAAATGCGCCCATACATAATGCATCGGCCCGCGAGACAAATTACCGCGGACCGTTTGCGGGCAAAAACGCGCCCCTTTTAATCCGGCCTCGGTGACTCGAATGTCGAAATTATGCGGCTGTCCCGCGGCTGTTTATCGAAAAGGCAACGCGATTATGAGAGCCGGCCGGTCTTCGCGGAGAAACGCACGCGAAATTCCTAGACGGCGATTTGGATCGGGTAAATTCCGAGTGGGGATCTTGGGGTGTTTGTTCGGTTGAAGGTGAATCGATATTTCGCGGAACTTCGACACTTCGAAGGGGTATCCGTTGCGATTTGGAGACGGTCCAAAGTGTCCGGGAGAAATGACGCCTGTCAATAAGCCCGGAAACTGAGCCAGAACTCGCGGCGAATAGTTTGGACATTTTGACGAGGCGCATTTTTATTTCTAGAGACGCTTTGGAGACGGAGACAAATGTTTAGGAGACATACATGGAAGTTAGATGGGTGGGTAAACTGAATGGAAAAAACAGTAAAGTAATTTTAAAATTAAAGTAAATTCTTGAAATTAAACTTGAATATTAAAGCAAATACGCTGAAAACTGAACTTAAGGGACTGGACTTTATATGCTTTTTATTATATGCTTTTTATAATTTGAGGGACTGGGCTTTATATGCTTTTTATAATTTGAGGGACTGGACTTTATATGCTTTTTATAATTTCAGGGACTGGACTTTATATGCTTTTTATATATTGTCCTTTAATTTAATTAGTTAAATGATTGATCCCTTTCATTCACCCTACCAATGTCACAAAAATTTAACAAACTCTATAATACGATATCGTTTTCTCAGAACATAAAGCTCTAATAGTGTACCCCCGGCATTCCAGCAGATTGTGCTGAAGGAATATATGTTCTTGTCGGAAAAATGAAACCATTCCAAGACGGTCGTTATGGGTGACTTTAGGCCCGCGAAGTGACTCCGCATTGTTGTCGGCGCTTTTTCGCGATTTCTCGTCGTCGTCGGTCGCGCGAGTGAAGTTTATTAATAGAAGTCCGGCGTTCGGGCGGCGAGACATTGATAAATTGACAGTACCTGGTATCGTCGCGGCGCATGTGTCATTCCAACGTTATAATAAGTTTAAGCGAATTTCCGGAACGACGTTCGCGCTCGAGTTAATGAACGATTATTTTCATCGCACCGCGCGATTCGATTACGTCGCACCGCGGCGAAACAAAAGCCGCAGATCAATCTCAGACGAATCCAATTTCGTCTGCCTTATCGCTGACTTCACCTATCTCGAGAAATCGGTATCATTGTAATCCAAAAATTCGAAAAATGCATAAATCAGTTTTATGAAAAACAAAATCAACCTACACTTTCATTACAATTTTTTTTAAATTTGAAAACAACCATTCTTTGAAAAATAACAAGAACATCCCTACATCAGATCAAAGAGAAGTTCTGTTGTTTCTCAAAATTGATAAACGTTTACGAACAACATTTTCGCGCTTTAATTGGACCCGACAGTTTCTTCTCGTAACTCTCTCGCCGCTTGAGATCTTTTAATCCGGGGCATCATAATGTAAGTGACTTTGATCTTTTTTAACAGCAGGCCGGCTGATGGTCTTGGCCGCGCTTTAAAATGAGCTTTGGAAAAAAGGCTCTCGCGACGCCCCCGGCGCCGAGTATTTATGGGTTTCGCGCGCGTCTCGATACACAACGCGATTATGCAATTACCGAGCCGCTTCGGGGCTCGCGCTCGAAATTCGCGTGGGACATCCGCCGATTCGCGCACGTGTTTCTCTGGATGCAACGCGCCGGCATAGAGTGCCGCGGCGTTGCAAAAGTTGGCCGTTGGCGTAACGCAATTCTCGCCCTTTGTCTCCCGGGTGCCGTTAAAATTAAAAATTAAATAAATTGTATTAAATAAATTAAATTAATAAATAAATATTTAAAAAATACATTATTAAATAAAGAAATAATTTATTAAATAAATAAATTAAATAAAATAAATATTAAATAAATAAATCGCAACGCGCCGTTTATGCCGTGTCACGCGCGTGTTTAACGGCCACAAAGCACATTTATTTCGTTCGGACATGCCATTCGCGAAATACATTATGGGGTGTGGGGTTTCTCCGCGTGTACTTCGATTTCAAGAAGACGTCAAACGGAACGAATCGACGCTGCCGTACGGTTATTTATCGTACCCGCGGCGGTAATTGATTTCGGCGTTTTCGGTGGAACGGTCTGTTCGAAGGTTCATCGGGAAGGTCGGCTTGAAGAAACGTTGATTAGTGGGCGGCCGGAATGGACGGAGTACCACGCGTTTCGCGTCTCGGGTTATTCGAGCAATTTTTCAATCTTCTTCATTATTTGCGTTGTCTTCTGCATTATTGGATGTGTCCATTATATCACACGTAAATGTCATTCGCAAATTTATCGCCGCCATTATGCGCCATTCATGCGGCTTTGTTTCGCAGCCGCGATGTTGACGTTTCGCGTGCCTTATGACATTTAAATTCAATCCTGCTTTTCAGATCGAATGCCTCGGATGTCGATCAGGCGCAAGTGATAAGTGCCAGATAAAATTCACCTCGCGCTGGCCGCCAGTGGTTTGTCGCCACGTTTTTTCGTATCGCTGTTAGTCATTGCGCGGATTTCTTCGTCCGAATGGATATTTCCAACCTGTTGTTTTAAATGTCTGGACGCGCGATTAAGGTAGTGACGAGAAATCGAGAAAAAATATTGTGGCAAACGCACAAGAACAGGCATAGTAAACAATAATATATTTTTTATTAAATGCAAAATAAGTATTTATAAATTATCGTTAAGAATCAGATTTGCATAAAAATCATGTTATTAAACAAATTTAACAAAATTAATTTTTTGTCTTTAAATCAGTTTTTTTGGTTTCAAATCAGAACGACAAATCAAGTTAATTTTATACAATAAATTCGGAATCATTTTGGCAGTGAAAAAGCCGCCAAATTATTTTTGGTTGTTCAAACTGCTGAATTCTTAAGGAAGTTCCATAGCTAGAAGTTTTTTTTCATCTTTTATTTCGTACTTTGGAGTAGAACATTAGCAATTTCAACATATCTATATACAAGTGTACTATAAGAATTTTGAGTATCTGTCTAACAAAATGTGTCTTAAAGTAAGATTCCGGAGTCTTAAATTTTAGAAAAACGCTGTAGAAATATCAATTAGTTGAAAATTTGTTTGATTTTATACAGCATAGTTTCCAAAGAAATAAGGTAAAGTGGTTGAACAGGGTTTTCAGCGATTTTTCTAAAACAATTAAAGGAAAAATATTTGTATCTGTGATATATTTGCATATGTTTATTATATGAATGTGCAATCATGGAAAAACATTAATTTCCCTTTTTCTATGTAAAGAGTATAACGACATTTTATGTATTTTTTTCAATTTATTGTATATTTTACCAGTTTTGAATATTCGCTTTGGACCAGTAATGTAACATTAACAGTAATTCTGTTTCCATTTATTAGTTTTCAACTTAATTTAAGATGTTTCATAAATAATTTTCATACTAATATTACTCTTCCATAATAACATATGTTATTATGTACCTATAAATTATTAGAATGCCTTTGTATTTTTCAAGTATTTTTTGGACCTTGTTTACAACGCCATTACTGGAGCTAATGATCGATTTATTATACACTTAATGTTCAAAAACAGTTAATAATTAAAATCTAACGGCGCTAATTATTTAGATGAAATTTCAATATATATTGCAAATTAATCTGAGAGTTTTGAATGATCAAATATGAAAATGATTTACCAAATTTTGATATTTTGGTATAGCAATTTACTAAACTAAAGCAAAATCGTTTAAATAGGATGTTTATTTCCTGAGGTTCTAGAGAATAAATATGTTTCATAATTGATGCACTAATTACGAAATTTATATAATGTCTCGAAGATTAAAAGTATAATATTTGTATTCGTATTAATTAATTAACAAAAACTTTTCTATGAAAGAACAAATTTCACATTTTTCTGTGTATGTAATGTAACGAAATTGGATATTTGTTCACTTTGATTAAACTTGATGATAATGTCCCGCTTTTTCCCCTTTTCACGCCAGCTGGACACCCTGTTGTAAGAACCAATGTATTTCTTAGGTCAATTATTATCTTTTAGGGAACAGCACTGTGATAGTCAATCAAATGTTGTGAAATTATTCCTCATCTTTTTTCTAAACTCAGTAATTGAGAACAGATTAAAACAAATTAACGGGATTGGTAAATATTATATTCCGTATTGACGAATACGGAATTGGTATCAATCACGTATTGGTTCATGTTCTCATTTACTGGCAAATTATACCAAATGTGATCTAGTTGACATTTATTTCATTTAGCTAAGGAAAAGGAACCTCCTTAAGTTTGATATTCCAATGACAATGTATAGAACAATTTTGTTTTTTTTTCATATATTTTTATACCATTTCAGATTTTCTCAGACTGTTACAGACACTTGTTTCTAAATACATAATTATCCTATTTTTTTCTCTCTATACATGAAAGTTAGAAAAGTCTGAACAAGTACGAAAAAGTCACAAAAGTTTGAAACAATGTCGAAACTGGGTAACTTTTCAGACTTGTATAAGACTTTTTCATACATTTTCAGATTTTCCATTTCTGCAAGAGAAATCAAAAAAATTCATTAACTAATCTCTATAAAATTAATCGTTAAATAAATCGTAACATTCTATCGTACCTCTTTCTTTTATATAACTAACATAAACAATATCAACTTCAGTAATTAATTTTAAAAATATTATAGGAACACTCTAACCCTCCTCTTCAGCATACATTTTTATAGATAATTCTCTGTACTTTTGTTCCACTATGAAATCTCAATTAATCTGGACCGTCATTCCACTCCACTGGTTCGCGGCCCTCAATTGCCCATTTTATCGCAATCGAGGAACCCCATTACCCGGCGACACCTAATCGCCCGTTACTCCGCGTCCATTAAAGCTCCCCGTTTTGCGCCTCGTTGCGTCACGCGTGCGTGAAACTCTCCGCCCGATATGCCGCGGATCGCAAAAATGCGCAATTGGATTACACGGCTCCGGGGTAGAGATAAATCGCGCCGAGGAAACACCTCTCGCGGGCCGCGGTTAGCTGTGTGCATTGTGCGCGCATAATGCCGGCGTATCGGGCCGATAAGCGCGGCGTAATATGTAACGAAGTGGCGACCGGCACTCGCGGCATCACGTACGCCCGTGTGTGGGTGAGCGAACGTGCCCCGGCTTAGCGCTTATCTGTGCGCGATGTGACTTAATGAAATTAGACGGTCGTTAGTCCCACATAATCATCAGCCTATGCGCGGTAAAGTCAATTTCGCAAATTGTACGCGGATGCGAGCGAATCTGCGCTCCCGAAGTCGTGGCCTCGTTTTCGGGGCTCGGACTGTCGATTTCGGAACCGACGCTTCGGTTCCGAGAAGATCGGTCGATCGGGTTTAAGATAAAGTTTGCGTGGAAAGGGAAAGCGGGAGGAATGTGCATAAAATGTCAAAAATGTCGGTTTTTGTCAATGTTTCAGGGGCTGAGATGAGAAATCAGGAGAATCGGACCAAGAGGAATAGGTTGAAAAATTTTTTAAGTCGTTATGCATAACGATTTCATAATTTTGGATGAAATCGGATCATAATACAATGCTTGGGAGAGATATGTCCTTAAATTTTAGTATAAACAAGGCCGTGTTTGGTGTATTTTGGAAAAACTTGCTTTTTTCAAAATTTTGAGACACTGAGTCGGTGAATTTGAAAATATTGTGAAAAGTTTAAAAACAAGGCTGAACTGGTACTCAAATTAAAAATTTTTTCATTCTGAGAAATATTATAGAGAGTAAAAATCAAAATTGTCTAATTTTGAACTTTTCAAAAATAACTAAAATGTTCCACTTTCACAAATAGTTTAAATTATTTATTAAATTCTTTAAATAAACTCTCGTAGGTAAGTCACATAAACGATTTCTTTATTCGAAATCGTTCGAATTTATTCATATTGACATGTCGATATGAATAAATGTTACGAAAACTTCAACCAGTTTGTCAATGTCTATCCCTTGTTAATAATTCAAATTAAGTGTCAAAATGCATCCAAAACAATTCGAAAATCCGAAACAGCGTAACATTTGTCTGCCATTCCTTTCCAATTACGCTTCCACTAATAAAAAACCAGTCCTACTTCCATGTTTGCAGTTTATCCCCCCTCCAAAGATTGATGTCGATTTGCATAAATCCTCCGCAGAATGCTT
Source organism: Ceratoteleas bidentatus (assembly GCA_022817645.1). NCBI lineage: Eukaryota > Metazoa > Arthropoda > Insecta > Hymenoptera > Scelionidae > Ceratoteleas > Ceratoteleas bidentatus. The sequence goes on along the minus strand of JABFPB010001660.1, from coordinate 2,032 downwards.
GTGAGGAATGAAAAATTGCAAAGATAAACTTTTATGCAAATGCGCGAGTTAATATCGCATTTAAAAGGTGCCTTGAGATAATGAAACGTGCAATAAACGAGAAAGTGATTTTCCGCAAAACAATTGCGGAATGACGCAGACGCAGTTGAAAAATGCAAATCCGACGAACCGCGGAGCCCGGATCTTCCTGCGAGACATGTCGCCGACAAGGACAGCCGCCGCACATAAATTTCCCGGTCAAGATCGGCCACGAAAAAACTTGGAGGATTCGCGCGCGACAGAGATCCGACGCTCGGATCAATCCCAAGTGCCGGTCGTCAAACGTCTATTTCCGGCGAGCATTCCGGACGTACCCAGAATAGTCGTCTAAGTGAGCATCGGCGCAAGAACGCCGCGATTCAAGAATCACTCAATTATCCACTCCGCTCATTACTCCGACAAAACCTTAAGTCGCCGCGCAAAAACAGGCATCCCGCTGATTAGTCACACTCGTCTTTGTTCGATTGCATTGCTCGGTAGCTGTGATTGGACAGTACCTGCGGATTTTGGCATCATTAATCAGACCGATTAACGTTTTGTCGTCCTCGTTTTTGCGCCCAATGATGCGTTCGCGATTCGACGAACGAGCTCTTTCGGTCTAGTCGCTCATTTCGCGCATGGGTAGCCAGTGGTGAACGCGCTTCGAAGCCCATACGAGGATCGAAGTGACGTCCCGGTCCCGGGGTCCCAACTCTTTTTTCCGCCAAAAAACCGGGCTGTTGCGCACGGGCCGACAGGTCTCCCGAAATTTGCAATTCCAAACTGTGAAAGCCGTCAATTATGACTCAATAAATTGCGGAAGCCGCTTTCTCTTATGATTTAGTATAACGTATGATAATTCGCATTGTGCAAAAAGTGGTTACCATCGGGCGGCTTTCTTCCTCGTTATTTTTTCCGCGCTTCTTTGGGGGATCTATTTCGAGGGGTATCGCCTTTATCAGCCTAGACGGCTATATGTAGGGAATTATCTAAGTTAAATCAGATAAATACATGTAGTTGGATAAGATGCTGTTGGTTTTATATTCTTATTATTATGATTCACATTTTGTTCAGCTTAAATTTCTTTAAGCTGAACTAAATTTTTTGTTCAGCTTAAAGTTCAGCAAAAAGATGTGTTAATTTTCATTTTGTTGAATCAACTGTTAGGATATCACCCTATATAAATCTTTTTTTCACGGCAATACAAGTTCACACTAATATCGCCGTGAACATCCGGTCACCGCCTTATCTCGCGAGTCCACCGTGGGACCGATTTTGCTAGACATAGCGTCAGCAAGAATTCGCGAGTCTAACTGCACCATCAATTGTACCACTAGAAGTTTTAAAATGAAATAGAATCTACGAGATTCCACCGTGTTTTATTAAAGCACCCTAATCGCCCAACAAAGAAAACAAACGACACTATTCTTGCAATTACTTTTAATTTATATATAACATATTACCGATATGTAAAATAATTGCTTTTTTTAAAGAAAATGCTCTTATTTTTTAATAATAAATTAAATATCATCATTTACGTAATTCACTTTAATGTGATAGGTAATTGACTCTGAAACCTAACCTCAATCCTGCGACAGATAGATTTCGTTGTTACTTGTAAAGCAACAACCAAATTGTTGGTAGAATCAACCAATGCTTTTCTGGATCTAAATGTCATTCTAATATTTCAACAAAATGAATGTTCGAATAAAAAACGTGAAATATTCACCGAAATTTGTTTGAATCAACTAAATTCTTTTGCTGACCTAATAGTAACAAAATTCTTTGGTTGATTTCCCTGCGTGTAATTCGATGCGAATAATTGTATACAGTAATTGGAATCGTATTGAAAAGTATTGAAATTTTGCTAAATTTTCAATACAAATGATTCACATTTTTTAATACTCTCTATCAGATTGGCCAAAATCGGGCTATTTTGTGTAGTTTATCTCTCAGCAAAGCACAACTCGAGAACAAAGTAAAAATTAAAAATTCTGCTATATAAATGTTAGAT
>JABFPB010001659.1:0-23917 GCA_022817645.1 Ceratoteleas bidentatus | reverse complement strand
CGTAAGATAAAATGTCCGTAAGATAAAATGTCCGTAAGATAAAATGTCCGTAAGATACATTGTCCGTAAGATACAATTCCATAAGATACAATGTCCGTAAGATACAATGTCCGTAAGATAAAATGTCCGTAAGATACAATGTCCGTACGATACAATGTCCGTGTTGATACATTGTCCGTTCGATACATTGTCCTCATCTCGTGTGTTGCCTTCCCCAAAGTTTTGCCGCGAATACCCCAAGCCCTGAAAAACATGGCCTAACCCTTTCTCCAAGTTAACCCTTTTGGTCGAATTAATCCTTTCAATCCTTTTTTAAACCCTTTTTGTGAATTTTCTCCTCGGAATTACCCTCCGAGCCCTTTTAGACCCCTCTGTGCACCCGTTTTACCCTGAATTGCGCCCACTTATCGGACAAAACTCACGGAAACCCTTTGCAGCCCTTTCTCAATCCTTTTGCCCTGTTTTCCCAAGCTTTGCAAACTGATCCTCGGGCAACCTCTTTGCCAAGCCCTTGGAACCTTTTGCCAAGCCCTTGGCAAAAGGTTAAGCCCTTTTGCCCTTTCTCCTGACTTGCAGCATTGCCGACTAAATCTGATCAAGCACTGCCACTTGAACCGGATTTTGTCCCTCCCTACGTTCGTGACCTTGCCGCCGTCTGCCACCTTGCCCCCGCGACGAGCTTTGGCACTGAACAAGCCCAACCCGTGGTCAGTCAGTCGTAGAGCAGACCAATGGACTGGTCCTACTCTCTGGACTCGACTAATGATCAGCCCGCAAATGTCACTGCCCCCCCCACAACTGCTAACCAAACCAGCGTCTGGAGTGAAATGAATCTGCCTCCTTCAGCTCTAAACCAGTGGACGTTTGCGGATCTGTTCCAAAATACCGCTATCCGACGGCCAACCAATATGCCTGACGCGAATAGCACGCTCCACCCAGCCTACAGGAGGGATATTGCTATTACGACCGTCAGTGCGATGCCTTCCCAGACCCAGACCATTGCATCACATGTGACGCCACGGCCGACTGTATCTGCCACTGAGACTGCTCCGAGAATGCCTCCCCGGTGCGGCACTAACCCCGCTCGCGTCCCAGCCCCGGACGCGAGTCAGCGCCGTCACACAGTCACGTTCGCTAATGCGTTGCCCACGTATCGCTAGCGGTCTACTACCATTCACTCTCGAAAATTCCCAGCCCTAGTTTCGAAGTGGAACCTCCAATTTCCCGGAACAGCTGACATCATCGTCGAGGATTTCCTGGCTCGTCTAGCCGAGTGCTCAAAAGCACCGACCTGACAGAAGACGAGCTCTTCGACTGCTTGCCCTTCCTCCTCGAAGGCACAGCGCGCCAGTGGTACCGGCAGCACCGAGACCACTGGGCGTCGTGGGGCGACTTTGTCGTGCTGTTCCGGAAACGGTTTAGCGGTCCCCGTTTCCAAGCGCGGATCCATGAAGAGATCCTGCGCCGTACCCAAGCGGAAGGTGAGCCCATTTCAGACTTTTTGGGAAACCTCACTGGCCTCATGGGGTACGTTGACCCTCCGATGAGCCCGGAGGAACAATTGGATCGGGCATTTTCGAACCTACAACCTTGATTCTTGATCCGAATCGTCCCATCCCAATTCTCCACGATGGATGAATTGGAAGCTCTGGAAATGGAACTGGAGAATGGTCTGGTCAATCTTCCGCCATTATTCTCCCCCACCAGCCCCAGCCCACTCACTGCTGTCTGAGTTCGCACCGAAATCCCAGCCCCGTCGGTATACACCAGGTAGTCAGCATAGGTACAATCTTGTAGCTGCCATAGAAGTCCCTAGTCACAGGCCAAGCCAAGCTCAAGGTCTAACGCCACCGTCTCAACTTGCCAATGCACAACTAAAGCCCAAAAGGTGCAAACCCAAAACACAGCCGTAACCCCAGAATGCCTCTGCTGCCTTAACCCGACCAGGAGATTTCGACCTGAAGAAACAGGTCGAAGCCCTGTTCCAGACCATGCAGAAGTTGCTGGAACAGCGTTCCGGTTCCGTGCAACCAGCCCGAAGCCGATCGCCAGCACAGAGGGCCAAACAGGTACCGACCTTGATGGCAACGCGAGTACCTAGTCCCTCTCAGTCGCCATCAGCATCCCCACCACACTCGCCCACGAGTAGTTCCCGGGAGGCTGGTAGAGCGAGGCTAGGTTGCTGGAACTGTGGAGGATCAGGGCATGGATTCAGCTGCTGTCCACAACAACCCCGCCCATTCTGGCCAGGATGTAAGTCCAGGTCGGGAAACGCATAAGGGAGCATACACATGGGGTAAATGGATGCCCCTTAGGCTGCCAGCCCCGGCAATTGTACCAATACCAGGGCGGCATTTGATACAATGTTTTTAACCGCGTAGTGATCCGTTTAGATTACGATGACGCAATACTTTTTTGACGAAAATGACGAGTGCCAATAGGCAATAGACAAGGGCCCCACCTCGAAGCAATGTTAACACGGCTCCGAGGTGGAATCTGGCCATGATTGATGGGTTAGTGGTTTTTTAGTGCGGTGAGAGTCCCACATCACCGGATAGCGGGTACGCTTCTCCGCGCCGGTGTACATAATGCATTTTTCCACGTCTTGCCCAAATAAAAAAAAATTATTAGCATTAGTATTGTTGTTGAAGGAGTTTGTTGCATGTTCGAACTTCTGCTTTCTTTTGTTTATTATATAGCTTAGCGACCAAGCGCCCGACAGGTTTACTTCATAGCCAACCGTTGTTCGGGACGCGGGCGCCGAACATTGCGAAGCATTTTCAGATAAACGATACATTTGTTTGTAGACGCGTATTAATTGCCACCGTTGATCAATATACACATTGCCAAAACCCGTGTTTCACTAGCCCTTGTTAATCGCCTGCTATATCACGTTATGGGCCCAGATTACACGCGGACGGATAAACGGTGTGCGTGCGTAACGGACGGTACTCCAAGGAACGCGTAGCTGGTTTTCCGCGACTTGACATGGGGAGCCAGGAGAATTCGTGCACAGCGATGTGTACGGCCCCATGTCAGTGGAATCAGTTGGAGGCGCCAAGTTCTTCGTAACGTTTATTGACGAAGTAACGGGATTCAGATAGGTCTACTTCTTGACGCACAAAAGTGACGTCGTGGAAAACTTCAAGACTTTCGAGAAGCTGGTTTCGAACACGTTCAGCAGCACAATGAAGATTCTCCGAACGGACAGAGGCACTGAATACTGCAATGAGTATTTGGTGCAGCAGTACCTGCGAGAGCGCGTTATTGAGCTGCAGACGACAGCTCCTTACTTTCCACAACAAAACGGCAAATCAGAGCGGGAGAACAGGACTATCTGAGTAGCCGCTAGACCGATGTTGGAGGCCAGGGAACTGCCACAGTTCCTTTGGGGCGAGACAGTCAATACCGCCCTCTACACGCTAAATCGTACCCCATCGCAGTTGCCAAAAAAAATTTGAGCCCAAGTTGAAAAAAAGATCCTCGTTGGATACCAGTGAGATTCGACCAATTACCGGTTGTTCGATCCAAGAAGACCGTCGCGAGACCGTGCTCCAGGCGCCGGACGACACGGAGCACCGAGCGCCGCGCTAGACCGCGAATCGAGCGCTGCGGTATTTCAGCCAGTGTTCCAGATCCTGTGCCAAGCTACGAGCCAGTCAAGTTTCCTTGCGTGACAGAAGCAAGATGAAAGCACCCGACAGGTTTCAAGCCACTCTTGCCGAATCCCACGTACCTACTTCATAACAGGAATATGTCACTGGTCCCGGTGTTGAGAAGTGGCTGTCGGCCATACACGAGGAGTTGGCTGCCCATGAGGACAACGCAACTGGGCAACTGATTCCGCGGGAATCGACCCAGTAGGTAATTGACTCGAAATGGGTTTTCAAGTTTTAGCGGGATACTTCGGGAGACATCTGCCGGTACAAAGCTAGACTCAGCACCAGGGGGTTTCTGCAGACCGGGCTGCGACTTTGTACGCCTACTTCTGGCTTTGACAACGCAGGAAGACCTGGAATTCCAACAATTCGACGTGAAGACTGCCTTCCTGTATGGCGAGCTCGAAGAGGACATTTTTATGACTCCACCAGAGGAGGTTGAGGTAAACGGCGACCGTGATAAAGCAATCTGTAAACTCAAAATGTCCTTGTATGGTCATAACTTCAGAGAGTCGGACAAATGTATCTTCGTGGGAGTCGTTGACGGAACAACTGTATATCTTGCCCTGTTCGGAGATGACGGATTAGTTGCTGCCAGGACTCAGGTGGCTCTCGATAAGGTTCTTCAGGCTCTGTGCAGCACATTCGAGGTTAAACTCATAACTAGCAATTTTTTCTCCGGTATGCAGATCGAGCGAGACCGGGCAAACAAGAGCATATTTATACACCAAACGTCCTATGTACAACGAATACTCCAGCGATTCAATATGGAAGACGCGAAACCTGTTGTCGTACCTGCCGCACCCGGCATACGTCTTCGTATGCCGGGGACTGCGACTGCGCACAAAGCGACTGCGAATCAGCGAGTCGCGAGATGCCGTATCGAGAGGCTGTCGGGTCTTTGATGTTTTTATCCATAGTTTCGAGACCTGACATCACCTTCTCCGTCAACGTGATTAGCCGATTCTCAAACAATTACACCGTCTACCATTGGTCAGCCGTAACACGGATCTTTCGCTACTTGAAAGTCACGACGACAGCCGGTATCATGTATCGAAGTAGCGAGAGCAAACTAGAATTAGTCGGCACAGTGACTCTGACTCTGCGAGCGACCAAGACACGTGAAAATCCGTGACCGGTTATATATTCATGTTGGCAAACGGACCAGTAACATGGTCCCCGCAATGTCCCCTTAGTAAAAAAGAAATTCTGGCAACAGTATGGCGTAGTATGGCAATAGTATGGCAACAGGTTGGCTCATGATCGCGAGCCAGCCTGTTGTCATTCCGTTGCCCTACTATTGCCATCCCGTTGTTACCACATTATTGCCTGACTCGTAGTCTGGCAACAAAATGGCAACACGATGGCAATTGGATGACAACAGTATGGCTCGCGATCATGTGCCAGACTTGTACTTTTCTACGCAGGCAGAGCGTAGCTTTAAGCACAACCGACGCCGAGTACATGGCAGCTTTTGCTGCAACAAAAGAAGCTGTCTGGCTTCGCCGACTGCTCTCCGATTTGAACATCCATGTGCTGAACCAACCATCCTGAATATAGACATTCAAGACGCTATCAGGCTTGTAAAGAACCCCGAGTTCCATAGACAAACGAAGCACATAGATGTTCGCTATCATTTTATTACACTAACAAGGGGGCTTCGCCCCCCCCCCCCGAGCTTCGCGCCTCCCCATTTTTTATTTTTTTTCTATCTAAATGAAAATTATAATGAAAACATATTATCGTGAAATAAAAATTTTGAAAAATTTTTCAATTATTCCCATTTTACACAAATATTTTAATTTTTTTACATTGTTTCCTTCGTTTCCAGTTGATGATATGAATTTTTCTTAGTTTTAACTAATTTTTTTCGAACTGCGCAAAATGTTCTATTTTCGGCACATATTTTTATTTTGCATAAGTTGTTCAAAATTATCAATATTTTCCTCAATTGAACTCATTGTTTCCCAAATTTGTTTTGCACTCCCAGTTTAAAAATTCCGACCCGATTGCACTTCGGTTTTTTGTCCCACAACGGAATCGGTTAGGAAATTATATTACTAAAAATATAATTTCCAGATTTTTCAAACAATTTCCAATTGTTCTACATTTGTTTAATGTACAAAAATGTTGTAATTATCACAATTTTTTCAATTTTTCAATAATGTTATAATTTTCAAAGTTCTCATAATTTTTTAAATATTTCTAAATTTTTCAAAATTTCAAAAATTAAAAAATTTTGTTTAAATTGTTTGATGAACAATTTAATTGCAGTTGTCTACTGATTTTTTTCATTTTCTTTCATGTTTTATTCATTCCATGAAAGAAAATTGATCAAAAATGAATGAAAAATGGAGGAAAATAAATGAAACATTTATTTCACTCATATTTCACTCATTTTCTTTCACATTTCTATTAACTATTAACAATCCTAGCGGAGTAAGTCCCGGCGATTAATCGTCGGGACATCGGTCGAATACATTTCGTGTTCCAACGTGTCTTGACTTCGTCAAGACACTTTTCCTGACAATTTATCGTCGGCATAATGTCGGGATATCGCCGGGAATTCTAATAGAAATGTTTTAATTTTTAAGATTACTCAAAATTTTCCAAATTTCTCAAAATTTTTCAAGATTACTCAAAATTTTCCAAATTTCTCAAAATTTTTCAAATTTCTCAAAATTTTTCAAATTTCTCAAAATTTTTCAAATTTCTCAAAATTTTTCAAATTTCTCAAAATTTTTCAAATTTCTCAAAATTTTTCAAATTTCTCATAATTTTTCAAATTTCTTAAAATTTTTCAAATTTCTCAAAACTTCAAATTTCTCAGAATTTTTCAAATATCTTAAAATTTTTCAAATTTCTTAAAATTTATCAAATTTCTCAAAACTTTTCAAATTTCTTAACATTTTTCAAATTTCTCAACATTTTTATAATTTTTCAAAATTTTTGAAATTTCTGAAATTTTTTGAATTTAAAAACATTTTTTAATTTTACAAAATTTTTCAAATTTTGAGAAAATTGAAAAATGTACACAAATTTTCAAATTTCTCAAAAAATTTCAAATTTCTCAAAATTTTTCAAATTTCTCAACATTTTTCAAATTAAAAAAAATTTCACAAAATTTATCAAATTTAAAAAAATTTTTCAAATTTCTCATAATTTTTCAAATATCTTAAAATTTTTCAAATTTCTTAAAATTTTTCAAATTTCTCAACATTTTTTTAATTTTTCAAAATTTTTCAAATATCTCAAAATTTTTTGAATTTCTCGAAATTTTTTAAATATCTCAAAATTCTTCAAATTCACTCCTTTTTTTTAATTTGTCAGAATTTTTCAAATTTCTCAAAAATTTTCAAATTTTTCAAGTTTTCACATTTTTTTTAAATTTTCAAATTTCTTAAAAATTGTCATATTTCGGAAAAAATTTTCACTTTCTCAAAAATTTTCAATTTTTGATAAATTTGAAAATTTTTGAGTAATTTGAAAAATTGAAACATTTTTGAGAAATCGGAAAATTGTTTAGAAGTTTGACAATTTTGGATCCCTACGTAGGAATCGGACATGCCATAATTGCATGTCCGATCCCTACATGACATTCCTACGTAGAACCCTACATACTTTTTTCAGCAGGGTGAGAACTCACGTGAGATCTCATATGATTTCTGAAGCGATTTCCTTTATGAGATCTCACATCTCAGCCGAGATATTATATGAGATATCAGGTCAAATTCACTTATGAGAATTCATATGAGATTTTTTCATAGGGTAGTAACCGTTGCGTTTTGAACGATGAGTAACGGATGGCCCCACTGAGTGCTGCTCGCAAGATAATGCAGCGGCTCTACTTTACTTGAGGGGCAGCAGTTCCCCCGCAGAGGAGAGTACTGACCCGCGTGAAAGGTTCCTGACAATTCCGTAGAAGAAAAAACTTTACGGAATTTCCTGGAAATGTCAAATATAAATCTCAAGGAAAGATACCCCTCGTGGGTCCGCGGGAACCGTAAACGAACGTTCGCTTTCGGTTCGTTTACCGGTCGCCTTGGGGTCACTTTGGATTCGTTTAGGGATCTGGGTTAAAATCTCGTAGTAAATGCATAAACGCAAGATTTGTAGATTAACAATTTTCCAACTATCTCAAATTTTCAACATTTTCAACATTTCTTAAACTTCCAATACATAATATTTTGAACTTCTCTGTACGTTAAAAAAAAACCTTTCAACCCGACTTTTACAGACATTTTCAGAGCTTTTCCATCAATTCCAGACTCCTCAAACTTATTCCGAATATCAATCCGATCGTTTTTCTCCCAAGGTCATCGCGAGTTTCCAAAGCGCGCCTCGAAAAACCGAAAGGTCGCCTCAATAAGCGCGCCGATCGCACGCAGCTGACGATTGCGTAACCGCGCAAACGTAGCGATCAGTGCACCTACGATGTCGCGCCTGGAGCCGTGCGGGGGGAGGCTGACGCGAAAGGGTGAAGAGGGGGTCGACCCTCTCCACTCGGAGCCGGCCGGTCGTTGCGGAATTCTCCCGCCTTGGCCATCCCACGCGTGTATTCCGCGTGCACGATCCGCGCGATAATGATCGGCAGACTGCGGCGCCGTCGGATTCGGTGTGGTGCGGCAATGGCTCTGTGACGCGCGACGGTTCGGTCCGACGTTGTCGGTTTTCGGCCCGTACGATGAGCGCGTGCAATGAGACGCTATTGCAGGACAATGGCAGAGCGGTTTACAAGAGCAGCGCCGTTGTGGTCGAGCAAAGGTAAAAGTCGCGTTATCGGGTTTTTTATTGGTCAGTGGTAAAGGTTGCGCCGATTTTGAATGTCTATTGTTGAAAGCGGGAATAATGGTTCGCACGAAAACATAGGTTTTGATTGTTTACTTTTGTGGTTCGTGAAATGTGACAGGCAGAGATTTGTTGAATGAGATGTAATATCGAGGGTTTCCTTCAATTGGATAGGTGACTTCGTTTTTCTGAGGCACAATTACATTTTTTTATTTTTCGAAACTTTTCCTTGTAGACATTATAATGTTTTTCTAGGAAATTTTTTTTGGAGAGTGCAATAAATGGAAATGCAGAAATTGTATTGTTAAATTTTTGGATTTATTTGTTTATTCGAATTGACCGTTTGGGACAATTTATAAACAAAAAGTCGACTACCAGAATTTCCTACATTCCTGTACATTGCAGAGAATTTTGTTTGATTAGCTTTAGTTTGTTTTTTGATAATTTTAGAAACTGATTTGAGTAAATAGACTACTGTTAGTGTTAACAAGTTTAAAACCAATGACGCTGCGTATCGAAACTCGGTTTGAACAACTGTGCTCGGTGAGATATTGAACTCAATTTACATTCAATTCCTGCCTTTATATAAGTAGGGTTAATGGGGCTAATTGTGCCGGCTCGTGCTAATCGCGATTGGTTAAAATTGCTTTTGACGCAATTTTTAGCATATTTTTTTTACATAGTTTCAGCTCTAGGTAACGTAACAGCAATTATAAACGTTCTAATTGGTGGATTATTAAAGTGTTACGACGTTACTTACTTTGGTATTTATTTTAGCCGATAATTTTGTGGATTTTTATCTGCTTTGGTGTGAAAAATGGAAGGTGTTCCAATCCTACTCTATTTTTCTTGTTTTAGCTTATCTAAGTTCATTGATGATATAATAGATGCTTTGATTATGTGTATCAGTGAAACTACTGATACTTTGAAACTTTCATTTGATTTGATTTGTTAAATTGTCTCTTGAGTAGTTGCATTAATGATAGTTTTAGAATTGTGTTAATGCTTTTTGTATAGCAAGTACAATATTTATCATTTTTAGTAACGTTCATTTAATGTGAGTTAATTTAGCTTTTTAAAAATACATTAAGATTTTAAGTATTCAAAGGAATATATTGTAATTAATTGATATGATAGACGAATTTTAATTAAAATATCTTCGAATGATATTACATCCCGTGTTTTCAGTTCCTAAGAATTCCTAAGAAATTGTTCAATATTTCCTAAGATTTCGTAGGAAATGTTTGATTTCCAAACAAATTCCTAACAAATTCTTTGGAATTCTTAGGAATTTAAAATACGGGAAGGATGTTTCCTGTGAAATCCATGAAATATTCTAACATAATGTAATTATCTATAACTTTTTATTCGATATTAAACAAATAAATATATAACACTCAAATATCTTTAAATAAGATTCCCGAATAAGTTTGCCAGTAGAACAGTCAAGAGAAACAAATGATAAAAAGAAGTAATTTATCCTTGACTGAGACTTGAATCAGAATTAGCACAAACAGAAGAAAAAACTAACTACTGAGCCAGCATATTTGCATTGACTAATCTTCATAATTGGATATTTAAATTGTTCTATCATATCAGGTGTTAACTAAACTTTGTCTGTATCTAAATATTAATATTAGCTTCCAAGAATCTACAATTTACGATTTCAATGAAATGTTCTATATTAAAACATTCATCATCAAAACAATATTTAATCCCTAGAAATTCCATAAATTCGATATGATCAAAGAAGTTATTTGTAAAACTTATCGAGCTTTATTCATGAACAATTCACTTAATAAACATTACACATTTATTTACTGTCTCTTAATTAGAATACTGACTGTTCATGAGTTAAATGTCCAATTCATTTTTGATTCTTGAATATTGAACCACTCAGTAAATGTATGAGTGTGCTAAAGGAATCTATTAATGGCTCTAATTAAGCCGTGGAGTCTTTCAAAAGCTTAGTTTCGCGTTATTCACCCAACAGTCCTGTGAATGTCTCTATACGTTATTGACCGACGTATAGACTTTTTATCTTAACTCACGTTTACGAAATGTGTTACCACGTTCAATGACGCAGCAACATACAAATGAAGGATCCTCATCTACTGGAGAGATCCAAGAAGGAAAGAAGTAAGCGTGAATGAAGGGTGAATGACGAAATGAAATATTCAATTGCACTCAAAAACTTTATTTTGTAAAACTCCAAGACAAGTTTTACTCAAATAAATTAGGATTTTTTAGTCTCCTGCTGGTAGTTATAGGCAGGGGGTAGAGTGATGAGTAATTCTTGAATTGGTGAATTAATTTGTCTATGTTTTTACAGAAACAAGTTGGTGGCAGCAGCCTCTCCACATCAGCATAACAAGCCAAGTTTGAAAGATGTCGCACCACAGGTAATAACCAAATCCATTCTTAATTAATCTGTCTTAATAAAACTGTCTTTAGAAAATATTATTAGGCTAATAAAAGCTAACTAAAATTCAATTTTTTTGTAACATGCAATGTAAATATTAATCCTTGAAAATCTCAGAAAAGTCTTTGTAAAGTTTTGAAAAAAGTGTCTCCCAATTTTGACAAGTTTTCATTATACCTCAATTATACTTTTTATGACAAAAATCTGCAATTTTATTAGATTTTTATATATAAAAAATCTGCAAATATCTGGCAACGTCTCTGAAAAGTCTGATTCATCTGATCTTCTTTTTTCAGAAATTTTATGAGATACAGATTTTCTACAGAAGAATTTAATTCTACAATAAAGTGTATTTATTTGTTTTTTTTTACTTTGTAATTTAAATTCTACATACACGCTCTTAAAAGACTAATTTTATGAAAATCCATTTATCTTAACACAACTTAATTTCACGTTGAAATGATTTATTTTAAACTGAATAGGTAGTACTTTTGCATTAATACTATTCCTTTTGTTATGAAAGGACTTCCTTTTATGCAAAATTTAAGCGGAAAATTTTTTTATAATAAAAGGATTCCTTTCACGATAATAGAATGTTTTAAGAGTGCTGATTTAGCATCCTTTATTTAAATATTTTATTTTTATTTCATTTTTATTATTTTTTTTGTACTTTTATACATGTCAAATAATTTAATTAGCAATAACCTTAATATTAATTATTAATTTCATATTCTTCTTCCCAGATTGTGGCTGCCACCATAGTGCATTTCATAGTGATTCCAGCAGGAATAAACATGGCATATAGTACAGTCCTGATTAATGGCCTTCAAACTGGGGTTCATATGATTGATAAAATAAATGAAGATCAAGCATCTTGGATAGGTATACATTTAACGCATTCAGTTACTCAAAACAGGCTTTCTCTCACACAATAACATTATCATTTTTTTCTTCAAGAAACTAGCATTATTTCAGTGTTCCAATTCAAACTCAATGAACTCAAAGTTAGAATGTATAATTTATGTAAAAGATGATTTGCAATTGACGTACATTCACTGTACTAAATAGTTTGGTTGCTTGAACGTGATGATACACAAATAATTGTTAGATAACTGAGTCGTGTATTAAATTATTTAACTGTGTTTGCAACGTGACGATAAAATGCACGCACATTGTCTGATAATACACATTAGTTCGTCGGTGCACTTGTTCTTTTCAATGTCCATTGTCAAACGTCATTTAGTTAGGAATGCTTTTTGAAAAATTTGCTCACCTGGCATTCACTTGCACAGCTTTAATTACTTATTCACTCAACTGGAACAGTTCGACTGAATTAAACTGATGGCGAAACGGGTTTTCGTTTTGTTTGCCGACATTTTACAATGTATACATGTTACGATTCACGATGATTCTGTCGGATAACAGAATGGCATTAGCATAAATGAAATTTTCACGTGTACCAAAGTAGTGTTTTTCGTGCTGAAGACAAAGATAGGAGTATCGTTTTACATATTACAATGTGCAGATTTGTACTTTAAAATTCAATTCAAGTGGTTTCTGCAGATTTGGAAAAGTACAGATTTGTAAACTTTCCATCTAGCAAAAAGCTAAACTATGAAACAAAAAATCAGAAAAAAATGAATCTCAATGGGAGATTTGAATGCACGTTTCAGAGGGCTTTGACTTTTGTTCATATTTGCTGCATTTAATTTAAAAGACATTATTCTGCTCAGTGAAAAATGACAATATTTGCAAGAATATTTAAGTTTTTTCTATTTAAGTCGCATTATTAAGGTGCGTCATTAATTTTTCGAGGAAAATAATAATAAATAAACTGATCATTAAAGTTCATAATACTGTAAGTGAATTCTAAATAACTGACAAAAATAACGTAAACTTGCCTGATATCACAGAAAATGAACCAGATTTAACTATCTCTGTAATAAAATTCTCAATACTAACAACTCACAGACATTTATCTCATTGTTATCCATTCTAAAAAAAACTCGGCCTTTCAACCTATACAGCCAAATAATAACAAATTCATTTTATTTCACAGCCAGTTTGGTCACAATATCAGTACCTTTGGGATCCTGCATATCAGGCCCTCTGATGGACAAATTTGGTCGAAAGACCCTCTGCTTCATCTCCTGCATACCCTGCATCATCTCCTGGATTCTATTATTGAGTGCGAATTCGATCACAATGATTTACGCGTCTCGAATAATATCCGGATTTGGATCAGGACTGAGCACAGTTGGACTGGTCTACACAGCAGAAATCAGCCACCCTCAGATCAGGCCAATGTTACTGTGCTTCAACTCCATCTTCGTTGCTTTTGGGATCCTCATTGTTTGTTGTTTCGGGGCATTCATGGACTGGCGCAACATGGCAATAATTTTTCTGGTCATGGGCTGCTTCACTTTCTTCAGCTTGTTCTTCATACCCGAGTCGCCACATTGGCTCCTTTGCTTTGGAAATGAAAAATCCATGGAAAAACGTATGAGGACTGTTGAAGAGAACCTCAAGAAGCTGAATCCAAGGCAAAGTGTATGTAGAGATGAATCCAGTTTCATACTAATAGGTCATACATTTTTAAAAACAGAAATTCTGCCATGTTAGCGATTTTGATTCTAATCGAAATTTATATTTGTCTTCTATTGAAATGTTGATTTCAATAGAAGATACACAATGATTTGCTAAAAAAATCAGTTTGAAATGTTTCTATTTGAATTAAAGCATCGAATTTCTGCCTCTCTTAAGAAAATGTAACGCAAATCCAAGCACGAGTGGCTAAAATGCTGATGCATCAACTGATTATTCATTTGATGCATCAGCATTTTGAAAGCACGTTTCAGATTGAACTTCTCTAGTTCAATTTTGATTGAACTAGAGAAGTTCAATCAAAATTGAGGTGAAACCTGACACAACGAATCACTCTAGAAGAATGTGAAAACAGAATGTTCAAAAACCAGATATATCGTGTTACAATTAATCAGAGGCAGAAATGTTGCTAAATTTCCATTTGGAGACATTTGCTTGTCGAAAGATTGAGTAATTCTAATTGTAATACTTTAAGATTTTTTCTAAACTTCTTAAAGTATAATTAAGGTGGAAATCCACAGAGTGAAAGAAATTTTCGGGGGCCCAATTTAAAAATGAAAAACAATTATCAGTCAATACTGACAAGCATTTTCTTGACAAGACTATTCGATTCTTGAAATACAATGTTTATTTAATAATATAAGCTCATTTGTATTCCTTGTAAAATTTGGAAGCGGTTCACCATGTCGGATTTCAAGAATGTATAATCGTTTAGAAGATACAGAACTTTTTTCATAAAAAATACACTAGAATCTAATTACTATTTTATGAACTATATCTGTAATTTCTAAACAATTATACATTTTTGAAATCTGATGTAAATCGCTTCCAAATTAAATAAGGAATAAAACAATGTAAGGTAAACTGAATTGTGCAAGAAATAAAAATTTGTTAAGTTTGAATATACAGTTTAAAAAGATACAAATTTGTCTCTGTGTATATAGTCTCATTTGTGCACTATAAACTGACGCAAATGAGCTTGTATTATTTATACAAATTTTAAATACAATGTACTTGTATTTCAAAAAACGATGAATAAAATACTTGTCAACATGAATTCATAATTGTTTTCCATTTTTAAAGTGGAAAACAATTATGGGTAAACAATTACCCTCTTTTTTTAATATCATCATATTTGAAGTGGTCTTATGCGTTGCAGTGGATATCTTTGCGCAGAAAGTCTTCTTCTTATTGGCTAATTTAAAACCATATTGTAATTGGGACTGCACACACCTTCCCCCAACCATTCAGAGTCAGACTTTTCAGTCAATATTATGGACCTGATTTTTCATAAGAACAAAAAACACAAACTCAATAATATTACAAAACTCCCCCTGCAAGCACCCAACTTCATTTCCCAAAACTGACTTTGCCCCACCTTCCAGATCTATAAGCAGGAATGGGAGCGCATCAAAGAGGTCTGCGAGAAGCAGGCCTCCTCCAAGAAGGGCTTCGAAGGAGTCCGCGACTGCTTCAGCTACTACATCCGCGAGCTCTCCCTGCCCACGGCCTACAAGCCCATCTTCATCCTCCTCGTAATCCTCGCCCTGCAGCAGCTCTCCGGCGCCTACGTCGTCATCTTCTACGCCATCTCCGTGTTCCGCGAGCTCGGCGGCTCGTTCGGCGGCGGCCTCGACGAGTTTGGCGCGCTGGTCCTCCTGGGGGTCATCCGTTTCGCCATGAGCATCCTGACCGCCCACCTCAGCAAGCACTACGGCCGTAGACCGCTCTGCCTCATCAGTGGCTTCGGCATGGCCTTCTCCATGTTCTTTTCGGCCATGTACCTCTTCCTCACGGCCTCCTGCGACAACTCGTCCGGCTTCAGCCAGACCCTGGCAGGCCAGAAGTGGCTGCTGCTGGTCATCGTGCTGTTTTACGTCTGCACCAGCTCGTTCGGGTTCATCATCATCCCCTGGACGCTGATTGGCGAACTGCTGCCCACGAGCATCAGGGGCTTCTTCAGCGGCCTGATGGTGTCTTTCGCGTATCTGGTCATGTTTGGGGTCATCAAAACTTATCCCTATGCGCTGCAGTGGATGGGGGCGCAGGGGGTCTTCTTCTTCTTCAGCGCGACGTCCGTCGTGGCGACAACGTTCGTGTACTTCTTTCTGCCGGAGACTCTGGGGAAGAGTCTATCGGAGATCGAGCACTTCTTTGCGGCTAGGAAGGTTAAGAAGATTGAGTCGAGCCATGTTTGAATGATGGAGTTTTTTGGGGTGAGAGAGGAGGGTATGGGTTGATAGAGATTTGGTATGAACTTGTGGATGGGTGAATGGTTGGACTTAGTTGAAATTGCGTAATAGTTTGTATGCAGGACTGGGGTGGTTAAATAAGTTGATGTAATGTTCGGGGAAATAGAACGTTGGTAGAACGTTATGAGAATGTTGGATGGAAGGTGGTTACACCTTCAAAGTGCTCAGTATCTGACTGTAGATGAAAAAACATTTTTTATTATACATTCCAGAGGGATGAATGAGTTTTGCTTATTTTTGTAAACCGAGTACATTTGTGAGTATATTACAAAAAGTGAATTGAAATGTGTGTATGGTAAACGGTACTGAATTGGACAGTAGAATACAGATACTTTTTGAGGGACTTTAAAAAAGAAAACTGAATATAGCTAATTATAATGAAAGTTCAATACATTTTACTGAAATTCGGTTTAAATGGAAGGATAAGCGAGTTATTTTTCAAGGAATTTGATATTCATCTCCAGTTGAACGAACAGTTCAGTATTATTGAACATTCAGCAGTTTGTAATGGAAGTTTATTCCATGTAAGTTTGCGTGTTCTGAAGGTAATTGAAAAGTTGTAGTTGGTGCTGAGATCAACTGAAGCTGTTGACTTTTAGTACTCTCGTGTAATAACTTTGCATAACAAACTGCAAATTGCAAATAAGTTTAGAACATATTTTGCAAGTAACAAATATTAATGGTTTATTTTGCTTGTTTATCAGACAATTAATATAAAATGGACTGTAAATAATATTTTTAGGTTTTTTAAAACTGCAACGCTTCTGTCGATCGCAGCGACACCTTGAAAATCACTGTCATTTTAACGACTTTGATTTACGCAGGAAACATACTAAAGTCGCATGATTTGGTGGTGGTTTGAGTAGCATACGATCCTGTCGGAATGATGTGAAACTATGACCAATATTGAAGATAAAGCAAATCAAGAAAAAGACAATAACATTTCACTGTACTATTAAAATGTAGCGTTAAATTAAAAAATATAAATAATTAGTCCATTTGCACTTGCTATATCTTCACCATTTTTATATGCAGTAACTTTGTTCTTCCATTATACTGTTCTCTCAGTATATTATTAATCCAGGGGACTAAGTAACTGTAAGAAGTACCTTAGTCTCAACAAATGTATTTTCCTGCAATACGAAAAAAGTTCAGTTTTTCTATCGTCTATTTTATATGAAGAATAGCTTAATACTGAGTTTTTATATGAATGTATGTGAAAAAGGCATGTAAGACTTTGTACATTGTTATCGAGATTTTGTATAACATTTTAATTGAATTCTACATTGAGAAAAAAGGTTCGACAATTATTTATAAACAGTAACACAGGTAATGTAAAAAAGAAAAATGTATATCGTTAAAACAGAAAATGTTGCTTTTGGAACATTGGATTTTAACAATACAACTTTCCATTCGGTTTAATACCGCTGCGTTACAGTTGAAACAGCAATTTTTCCTAGCCTGTTTTTCTCAGTGTAGTTATGTCAGTGTACTGAGATGACTTTGTATAAAACGTCGCGAGTTAAATGAGACGTGACTATTTATAAGGCAACCTAGAATGATTGCACAGTGTTAAATATATGAATTGCGTTTGAATGAGGGATTTATTTCATACGACGTATATATTAGGCTATTGCGAAACTTATGTCAGTTTATGATATATTTTTTTATTAACACAGTCAGGCGTTCTTGAACTTGATACCAACTAACGGTTGAATTATAATCGATGTCAAGAGCATTTTTGTAATCGATAATACATCAACAGAGTTCCTATTAAGCAAGTTACAATAATTATATTTGTATTCCAACTTTTAGAAAGTTATACCAATTTTTACTTAATAAGTAATTACTACAGCTGATGAATTGTTATACAAATATAAAGTGGTGTTGGAGAATAATTCGCATGCTGCGAATCTACACGTCGAAAGAATATTTTTATAAACGATAATAATTACAGGATTACAATTTGGAGAATATACATTAGCTTAATTTACTTTTGAAATACATTTAACTGTCAAAACAGTATTACTGCGATTACTCTTTGATAGAAATACAATTTTACAATTGTAAATTTTAATTACTTTATGAAATTATGAAACAGTCTGGAGTGGCTTTTTGCCTTACCGTGGATTTTTGCACAACTTCAAACTTAATCATATATGTTTGAAACTTTGTACACCATTTGTGAATGAACATTAGAATTCTTATGAATTTTCTACTAAGAACCGAATCGCAATTGAATATGCAAAAACCATGATTGTAATGCGAATTTTATAAAATCAATTGTTTTATTTGTTTTTCTCATATAATCTTTCTTCTTTTTAATACGTTATTCCCGGTTTTAGTCGACTTTGTTATACTTCGAAGTAAAATCAGAAAAATAAATTTAAATCAGCATATTTTTATGTTCACACATATTTATTTTCATATATCCTCTATTTTCCATTATTTGTGCGGCGAAGTTATATTTAATTTTATGTGTGGCTGTTATATTTAAGGATAAGCAACTTGGGAAGATGTGGATAATTCTCTAGAACTATTAACTACATATCACTGACATATTTTCATGATTTGTGATCATTTCTTGTTTAAATAATAAAGATTCCAGACATTCTAGAAACAAAAAATCCAATCTTTTTAGAATTTGATTTGCAAACATGTTTTATAAAACATTGTTTAATTTAATTCTTAAAGCTTTCATAAATCTCGATTTACAAGGCCATATACATTATCAATGTTCTAGTTGAAAATACTACTATTTTAGGCAATGGTAGGTTTAAAGATCATGAAAAAAAGTTTCTCTTTACTTGAAGTGTTAATTTTTGTACAACTACAATTTATAAGTTCCAGAGATTTGCCCATCTATCAAACTTTTCATTTCAGACAAATTGTAATAATCGTCAATACAAACAATACGACCAATGTGTACGATACAGTTTTACTACGGTACGGTTTTACTACGAAGTAAATCTTATAAAGTTTCAGTGAAACATATTTTTCTATCTATATAGAAATAACGAATGCCAACGTTCTCTACATAATTTTAATGACGATATTAAACGGTTGTCAAATTAAAAGTTGGTTTATTACTTATAAATTCCAATGTCCTGAAAAGTCGCGTTTTTAAGTATATATAAACATCTAGTTTCTCGTCCCGAGTCTTTATTTTGTCATTGGAACACCATGAATCACTATCACATTTTTTTCAATTTTTTGCTATTTTTGTGCAAACACTGCAAAATAATTAATGCAGTAATTGTCAAGTTTAACAACTGTGAGGTGCCTTAACATTGATTGCAGAACAGACTAATCCAACTAATATTTCATTGTCAGATATTATCCTGCAAAAAATAAGGAATACATAGTCATTCAAATGACAACCTTTTGCTTGTCTTTTTTTAAATTGGCAATATTATTGATAATATTGCCAATTTAATTGTAGTTAAAGTAACTTAGTAACAATTGTCTATTTTTAGACATTGTATGGTAAACTCAATTTTCCGCGAGTAATAGAAGATGATTTTCAGAAACATAAAGAATAAAACATCTATACAAATTAATAATGCGAAATAAAAAATTATTCAAAGACATTCGAAATTTCTGTCGTTTTTTATTTTTTGCTATTGACTTTTTTAATTTCTTTTCTTACAGGGTAAAACTTATTGAGTAAAAATATTGTAAGAAAATCTCCATATTTATTGTCAACAATTAATAATATTTTCATTATATAAAATTGCTTGACCATTTTTATATTAAAATTAGAATATTTTATTTTGAATAATATGCAATTTTTCTACGATTCCCAGTGAACCAAACGTGGGATTGCCTCAAAATTGGTCAAAATTGGGGCAAGAAACAACCAATAATTGAACAAATAAACTCCTTTTGGCAAATATTGGCCAATTCTGGGACTGTCGGGTTCACTGGGTTGATACACTTATTTACAAAACTAGGTTAAAAAATCTTATCTAAATCAAATCAACCAACATTTTTTTCTATTTTTATTTAAAATTGTTGTTAAAAAATTGTTGTTTTATTAACTTTGCTTGACAAAAATTTTTTTGTTTTCACTAACATTTTTTTATAGATTTGCTCAATGTTATTACTACATAATAATTCAAAATCACGGTTGCCAAGATCGAACCAATACACCTCCACGCGAGTTCGTACGCAACATGTTATTTTCTGCTTCTAAATCAACAAATGTTGCGTGATGGTCGTTCGTTAAGAGGTGAACGCAGTGCCGTTCTAAAGCATAATAATATACGGCAAATAAGATGCTCTTCTATATTCACGAGGAGAATATGTCGTAATTTGCAATCAAAGTCTTGCGCCGACTGTATGTCTTCCAGGGCAAATAACAAGTTGCACGTTCTCGAAATGAAAAGTCCTTCGAATTTTTTAGACTGCTGTGCTTCGTAGACATGGCGCTACGAAAAAGGATAAAGAAGCGGAGAAAACGAGATCGCGCGCGCGAAAAGTGCGGAATGGCGAGCGATAAAAATTACAGATCCGAGAGCAAACGTTATTCCACAAACAAATTCAATGGCTTTTTCCATGTTCCACAAGTTACTAATCTGAGAGAAAGCAAGTTGGAGACTAACACTTGTTAGAGCTTATTCAGTGGAAGGTGGTTAAGATGATGTTCAAAAGCGAAGAGCAAGTTTCAATTAGTTATTTGGAGAGAAAAATGAACTTTCATCAAATGAAATAAAATTACGGTTTAGTTACTGATTAATTAAATTGGGTTTAACTTTAAAAAATCATATTTTATTTAAAATAATAATTTATGTTTTTGTTAGCTTCTGATTAATATTAGAAAAGAAAACATCTGTCGATTTTGAGTATTATGATAACTTGATGAAACAAAGGTTAATAGTTGGCATTAGAATCTGCAGATTCTAATGCCAAAATATTAAAAAAATGTCATGTTAGAAACGATTGTACATTTGTGCAAATTTTATCAAACTTTATGGATAGTTTGCATTAAAATTTGTTCAATATTTTCATAAAATTTGTCTAAATTTTATTTTATCGAGGTTATCTGGGTGAAAAAAATTCATAGTAGTCTCATACTTTGTACACCATACAATTCGTTTACTGATGATGTTGAGCTTGAAATGATACATAATACAATTATAAGACTACTTCATAAACATTTTCTAAAAATGTTTCAGAAAAGTTGTATTCTTTTCAGGTGTCAGGGATTTTTTATTAATTTTATTTTTATCATATCCAATTTTTACTGTTCTTAATTCTAATAAATTTGGTCAATAAATCATTAATTACATCTTTTCAAAACGTAGTCCGCAAGTTACATTAACTCTTAAGTATTGCATGCGAAACATCACTTTGCTTCGTTGCATGCAGATACGTTACTTTAAACGCGTTCCAAACAGATAAAGAAATGTTGCTCGGGGGTATTGAAATACACGCAATAAATCATCACATGAAAGAGATTTTATTCTAGAAATTGCAAGAACTACGTCTGTCACGAGAAATAAGCAATTCTTTGAAAACGCGATTATCGTGCCGTTGTAACGCGCAGGGATGAAGGCTACAATATTACAGAATATTACTAGCAAACGGCGAGGGAGTAAATGTCATCGTTGTAAGCTACGAGCGCCGCTGAGAAACATCGAAACACTTGTTCCAAGTTCTGTATCAAGATGAAGCGCTCTGAATATTGCCAGTTTATGTATGTGCAGCAGCTTCTTCGTCACCATCGATGATTACTAAGTTGTAAAATGTTCATTTTACGAGTGACAACGAATTTATCTTCGCGAAATTACCGTTCAGAGTATTTTGCACGCAACTTTTATTACTTTTCACCGTAGACGAAATAATAATCTCATTTTTATCGAAAATGTCATTTTGAGATTTAAAGTAATTGTTATCGGAGAAGGAAAATTCAAATGAAATAATGAAAAATAGTTAAGGTTTGATTTAATTTTTAGACACAACAGAATGCGAGTTGCGGATTTCTCAATATAATGTCTGTTCGCGTTATCGTTTCGAATCGCTTTAGTAGAATCTATCTTTCTTTAACTTAGTCAATATTCCACGAAGTAGTAATTCAGTAATTCGGCGGGACTTTATTACGCGGTCTATATGGCAACATAAAGTGAATTTTATTACCACAAGACGCCAGAATCGGTTAGCTCTCTGTCGATTAACTTAATTAGACAATCATCTAATGAATTTCTCAGCGAGAGTCCATTAAGGCGCGCCAATATATGACCAAACGCGCGTCATTTCGTTTCTGAAAAAGCATTAGATGACAGAGGTAATCCACAAAGAAATGCAGCGTTGTATTTATTCGAAAATAATTTATCAACATGACATATTACCTCGGAAAATATTCGTAAAATGCGATGCGATGTCAAATGTTTAAACATTTGTCATTCGTATTTTGAAATCGAAATGCATTTTCATTATAAACGACGTTTTCTTCAATTTCTCTAAATAAAAAAAATTATTTGAATTATTTAAATAATTATACACAACACGCTCAAAAAATCTCTGTCTATTCAAAAAAAAAAAAAAACATTAAAATGATTCATTGCATTTTTTCATATTATCATTCAAATTAATGAAATGTTTATAGATTTTATCGACTGAACGAAATTATTGTTTTCTTCCATGTTAAATTACTTTCGATTTTCCCATAAAACTGTCTATAGTAGCATTTTTTTCGGTATATACTGTCACAAGTCGACGAGTCTAGACGTCTTAATTAAGACGTTTACTACTTCATATCCGAACCTTATGGGTCATTTTAAGAATCGCTAAATTGACTATAAAACTGTCTTAATTAAGACTTTTTATGTAGCATAAATTCGCACTGCTCGAGTCATTTTTTCGAAAATTTACCATTTTTGTAAGATCTTTGACCAGAGATTAAGTTTGCACGCAAACTACGTTTATAATTACGCCTTCTATAATTAAAACGCGTGTTCCATGAGCTCGATTGATCAAACTCCATACAACTTGTTTATTAAGTGTACGAAACGTATAGCGAAAGCATAATACATTTTAGAAATTTTCGTTAATAATTTAATTACCCTTCGAACTCGATTTGTGCTTTGGGATAGAATACTGAAATTCGATCGGACAATTCATGAATGATAAAACAGCTTCGACGTTGTTTTATGCGTCGATCTGCAGTTTTGTGTCGCTAGTCGAGTGATACGTATGCGCGGAAATGTATCTATTAATTAGTGTCATTGCAATATAATGGTATCTGCAGACGGAAAGAGACTAATGCATTTTCGTGCAAACACAGAAGATAGTTTATGATTAAATGCGCGTCCTACGTTACTGAGTCTGTATAAGTTGCAAACGGTGAACCTGTTATGGGAAAGTACATAAGACGAGCAGGCTATAATTAATTATTCTCTGAAGTATGACTGAGCATGTACTCGCACGTGCAACTGTTGTGTAGCCGCTATATGATATCGACATTATTAGGTTATGAGTATGTAATTACGTGGGAGGGGGGAGGGGTGAAAAATGCTATCGCAGTATTTTATGCAAGGCAGACAAATTCTGAGTCAGGACTGAATAGAGCCATTAGTAGAGCACGTAATTTGTCTGTAATCCGGTTAAAAAAACCTAAAGTTTCGACCTAAGAAATTGGTTGCCGAACTCAACTAAAATTGCAATCGGAAAATCGTATTCCAAATTTGTAACGTAACGTTATTTTGTAATTTTTCATTTCAAATATGCGTTCACGTGTTTATTTTTCGATCCATTCGTTTTTCGTAAATTTTTCGTTTAGTTGATTTTAAGGAAAGACGACTTCGAAGGCCCATTTCTTCGTCGTGTGTCGCAGTTGTGTGCCCGCGCCCCGTGTCTATGCTTGCATTTCTCGTGTGGTTGTGCTCGCGTTCCCGTGTGCCCGTGCCGAAGTCCCTGAGTGCCCGTGCCTCTCTTGTAGGCCATAGGAGCCTTCACTTGCGAGGTTGGTGCAGTATCTATCATCGCGACCGCTAGGCGTTCGAGATCGAATCCCAAAGTAAAAGACTGCGATTTAGTTTATGCATTAACCATGACCGCGACTTAATTGTGGGTATTGAGGTGGCGAACCCGTACACTCAAAGAAAAATTTTTAGCGTTAATAACTGTATTTGTTAGTTGAAGGGATTTGTTGAATAAACCAATAATTTTTTTTGATTCAACTAAACTTCAGT
>JABFPB010001658.1:0-23911 GCA_022817645.1 Ceratoteleas bidentatus | reverse complement strand
TTTTAACTGCTATTCTTACAAAGTAATTAAAACTTTGTTATTACACGTTCATCAAAACGTAGAGATTGTATATCTATATATATCATTTTTCAGCAAATTCGCTAATTACTCAGAAACTAGATAGTAAATCTAGTTTTTTCTTTCACATGACTGTGTGTTATATTAATATCTATATATGGTTAGTTTTTTTTATCAAAATCTCTTTGTTTTAGTTCTAGTTATTTAAAAAAAAATGAATTTTTTCAGACCAGTCTCCTATGCTGCTAATGTTAATTTGTGAAACTTTGGTGTTAAATATCTCTGCAACTAGGTTGTGAATTTGCGTGAAACTTCGGCCAATTAAATATTAGTAAAAAACGAACCTAATTTCGAAACTGTATTGATTTCTCTTTGATTTGACTTTAACGGGAGAAGTACCCTAAAGTAAATTACGAAAATCGGATTATTATGAATTCTGCTAGTCTCATTGTTGGTAAGTTAAACATGATTTCATACCATCAGTTTATATTAGAAATAGTGTCGAATAGAATTATAGAGATATTATACGGAAATACGAAAGTGTGCTTTTGAAACTCTAAACTCAAATATCTCGTAATCACAGAAAAAGAGACTAAATTCATTTTTCCTCAAAACCAGAGATATAAATATTTATTTTGAATCATATCTATTTTCCTAGTAAATATATATTTACTTATTGTGAGCCAGTTTTTACAAAGCAAGATAAAGGAATAATAATCATACTAGATATTAACTTTTATAATCGATTAAAATATCTATATGCAGAAGGAAAGCCAAACTAAATGTTATTATTTGTCAATTTATGGTGAAAATCATGGCAGTAATTTTATAAATTTATATTACTTGGAAGATGTTGCGAAAAATGTATTATATCGACGTATCAAATAAAAATTGGATTATTAAAATGTTACATAAGCAATTTAGGACACTTTGTCTGATTTTTAAAAATATTAGTCATGATCCTGTTAAATTGACGAAAAATCAATTTCATTTCACGTCGCATAATTACCTCGGAGAATCCTTTGGCTCATTCTTGACAACCGGGACCATTTTTAAGTCCTCCCGCTGCCTCTGTCTAGGGTCCCTGGGGTCCCTAGGGTCTCTCGGATCCCTGGATTCCCTCGATTCCCTAGGATCTCGTGGATCTCGCGGATCTCTGTTGCTCATCCTGGGATCCCTTGTGGCGACGCTCGGCACCGGCCTACTCGGGGGCGACCTTCCAGGACTCATCATGCCGTTTTCCACTTTGATCGTTTGCGTTACAGGACGGGTCATCGGCACGTCCTCCTCTTTCTGAGTCTGCGGCGCTTCCACGCGAGGTTGGTACAGCGGCTCCGGCTCCTTTTTCACCGGTGCCGAACTGCTCTTAGAACTGTGCGCCTTAATGCTGGACAGCAGTTTGGACACCTCCGCGCTGATGTCAATTTTGCTCAGGTCGCCGAGTTTGTCGACGAACATCACGGGTTGCGGTATTTCCGGCGGTTTCACGTCCACCATCGCCGACTTCGACTGCGGCTCGACGTGATCTTCGGCACTCTGGACTTTGTCCTTCTGCGGGTCGTTTATGACGATCTGCAGACTGCCGCCTTCCTCGTCATCATCATCGTCGTCGTCGTCGGAATACCAATCGTCATCAGCGGTGACGTTGTCCTCGTTGTCGTCGTCGAGGCTCTTGAAAATGTCCGGCGCGGATCGCTGCTGTTGCTGGATGCGCATGAACAACTCTTGTGCCTTCTTAGGCATATTGGGAAGGGATTCCGGGGGCTCCTGCTTAAAGACTAGTTCCGTATTTACAGCACTCGGTTGCTCTGGAAGGAAAAGAGGGAAATGTTAAAACAGTTGTGATGATAATTCGATTGATTAAATTGGAATCATTGTTAAAATGGGTAGGAAATTTACCTTCGACTTCCTTTGATTCCTTCTCTTTGTCCGGGTCCTCCTCCTCCGCAGGCATTTCAATCACCAAATCAGTCTCTTCGTCTCTATCACTTTCCTCTTCCTGCTTGATCTTCGTCAAGTGTGCAATTTCGTCTGCTATGCTAACCACTTTTGGACGTTTAATGGCATTCGCATTCGACAGGATCTGCCTGAAGTCCAGGTCTTTTGGATTGTTGAACTTATTCTGGAAAGAAAATATTTTATAAGCTCAGATGTTGTCGTTGGTTAGAATTAGTGTTACCAATTTAGCGATTGTGTTGCTAAATTTGGAGTTTTAAAGTCAAATTTCTGAAACTTTTAAAGAATTTGATATTTGAGACTTTTCGTTCACAGGAGTTGGCAGTCTGATTAAAAAGTCAATCCAGTCGTCGACTAATGACACAAGTTCAATTACCGTCAATACGTCCGATTTGTCTTCCTCCTTAATGTTCATATTCATATGCTGGTTAATCTCAGAGCTGTTCCCATCATGGTAGTAGTCCATGGTCAAGATTTGCTGTTGAGCGCTTCCCTGTTGCAGCTGGTCCTGCAGAGCCAAGTTGACCGCCATGTTCGGTATCGGTATCTGGAGCCCCAGTTGGTTGAGCCCTTGGAACAGCATGATCTGCTCGTAAGGGACCCTGTCGTTGTCCGAGCCCCACCTCGTCTTCTTCGTAGGATTCTTGCGGTCCTTCTTCTGCGTCGGATCTTCCGGATTCGTCGGAGCTGTAAACAAAAACCAACCGATCAGCGACTTAACAAACGATCCCTCTCCAACGTTGTCCTCACTTAGCCTCATCGCAAATCGTAATCTCAGGTATCGGGACTTAAATTTACCTTCTCCTTCCATCTCGTCAGTCTTATTGGGAGGTGGGAGACTTAGTTCAAACAAACTCGGAATTTTAGCGTTTGGGTCATTACCTTGCGCCAAATTCTTCTCGGTATTACTGATCATGAGCATCGCGCCCTCTCTACTCAATCGCGGGAAATTGCCGAGAATCTCTTTCGGTGCCGTTTCCAGATGCTTCAACAAAATGTTCTTGATCTGCAAATCGAGAGAACAGATTATTATTAGTATTATTATTTTGGATGGTTAGAAGCTGTTAGTTTCTCTTTTTAGAATTGCGAATCGCACCTGTTCGTTCAGTGGATTGTGCGAGAATTTACAGTTGTCGCCCTGGGCACACTTGAGTCCGGTGTGGAAGAACTTGCAGGGGAAATCGTGGTGCATGTACAGACACTTGTCCCTCTTGGCGCAGCAGTCCATCAGGTAGAACTTGCACAGCTCCATCTTCCGCGGCGGCATTGCGTTGTGCGAGAACGGACAGTCATCTCCACGGTGGCATTTGCCCTGCATATAGTATACGCAAATCGTGTCTGGCTCCGGCTCGTTGTTCTGCTGCACGCCACGGCGCGCGTTGCGCTCGTTCCGCGCCTGGTTGCGGTTCTTGTTTTTACCGCCTCGTTCGCTCTTACCAGCGACACCGCCACCTCTTCGCCCTGGAAAACAATTGGGAAAGTATTTTTAACTGAGCTGACATTATAAATACTGTCGATGACGAAAAACGTTCTATAACTTCAAAGAATTAATAAATTGTTGATTATTTTGATTTTGAAACTATACTTGGAACTTGGCTACAATTGTTTACAGTAATTTTTCAGGATATAACTTTTCAATTTGAGGTAAAAATATTGTAATAACATCCGAAATTCTAGGAGCTGTATGTACCTCTGACACTGTTATTTGTAATATTGTTGTTGTTGTTATTATTGTTGTTGTTGGTATTGTTATTGGTGTTGCTGTTGTTAGTGTTGTTATTGTTTCCCTTTCTCTCATTGGTTTCTCTGACAGCAACATGGCGACCGGGTCTATCTTCGAAATCGGAGTTACTCGAGTTGTCGCGATCGATGCTTCTCCTCGGAAGGGGGCTGTTCTCGTGACCATCTTTCCGCGTAGGAGATGCTCCCCGCACAAAAACCATTTCATCATCGTCTTCATTGTTCTCTTCGTCGCTCATCTTTCTCCTCTGTAATG
The DNA here is from genome assembly GCA_022817645.1 of Ceratoteleas bidentatus. Taxonomy (NCBI): domain Eukaryota; kingdom Metazoa; phylum Arthropoda; class Insecta; order Hymenoptera; family Scelionidae; genus Ceratoteleas; species Ceratoteleas bidentatus. The sequence goes on along the minus strand of JABFPB010001658.1, from coordinate 19,941 downwards.
AAAATAGGATGTAATTATCAAGTCAAATTTTGACTAAATGGAACAACAATTTGGTACAGCGTTTGGATCATCAAAGTAGTCAAAGTTGAACATTTAAACTTGGAATGACCATATAACAGAAAGTGACTTTTGTTGTCCCATTCCAAACAACAATTGTACAATTGTTTTGTGGCAGTTGTTGTAACAAACATTTGTCCATGTATTAAGCATATTTTTCAGATAATTTTGTGAAGAAATTGTGATACTGGGTTATAACAAAATTAGCCTGGAAATTCAGAGTGACGTTCAAAATCTCTTCAGTATCGCAGTAACACGATATAGATATATGAGTTACATAATTCAGTCTATGTCTTAGAATTATTAATCATATACTCAATTTTTAGCTTTAAATCAGATCCATTCTTTAAAGTAGTTCAGTCGTTGAAGACACGCTAGTCAAAACAAAAACTAATCAAATCAACAACCATTGATGTGAAAAAATGTAAATAAAAAGCGAAAAGTTTCCAGAAACATGTCCAAATAGTTTTATCTTTACTTTAAATCAAAATATATATGACATAACCAAAATTATATGTTTTCAGAGAAGAAAGTATGGAAAGGTATACATTTTTTTAAACAAATCACATGTTTGTGAAGTTGTCTTTACGTGAAGTTGTCTTTAACCTGTGATCGATTTTATTTGACATTTCAACATATTTTTTAAGGATTTTTCACAGTTTTCATGTGTGTTCCACAAGAGCCTGTGTTAAAATCGTCATTTTAGAAATCAATTATTTCAAAATTTAATCCAGTAAGGTTATGCTTTAAGCACATAAATACAATTAGAAACACTTATTAAATTAAATTATGCAGGTTTTAGAACAAATTCAACTTATTTTATCAGACGATCGGACTACTTTAATATAGTATAAACAATAACAAAAAATAATATTACTACTCAACATTATTTTCTAAAGTTATATTTAAAAGTTCATCAACTTGGGCAATGTATTCGGTTTGCATCTTATGGTGTCATGAATGTTACACTGTCTTACAGTACAAACGACTGCAGCGCCAGTTTCGTGGTGAAAAGTATAACTATTTGACCACTCTAATTATGAATACAGCTTTACATTATTTAGTTTATATTTGTGATGTTTTTCTTGTTATAAATTATTAGTAATATTATACAATAGAAAGAAAATATAAATTTAATTATTTTTAAACAATGCAACGACTGAAAACATAATCTAGTTGGCTCTGTTATAGTCTTATGAATGAATGAAGTATCGTTACGTATAGCTTACTTAGGAAGAAATATGTCTCAAAGAATATTACATCATCATTCCAATTCCCATTTACGAAACCTTTTTTTACATTTTGACACAATTTTCTCTAACTTTCCAATGGGCAAACATAAAGCTGACAGACAAAACTCTGAGAAACTCAGAAATTCCTCTCATTTTGAGCCAACTATTGAGCCAACCATAGTGTTTTTATTAGAAAGATATATAGATATAAGTATAAAAATCGCTTTACAGAGATATATGCCTCATTGCTACAGATCACAGTACAACAAAATCAATCCACTAAAGGAGAGTTTGTAAGTTATTTGTAAAAATTGATAACTTAAAATATACATACTCGTGACAAAAAATTACAAAAAACTATTGTTATTATTAATATCCTGTTATTATCCTGTTATTATTAAGAAATCCTCATAGATATTTCTGCCGTAAAATCTCCGTCGAATTAAAAATCGACAGAGAGAAATCTTTTTCCTCTAATCAGTTAAATCTCACATATCACGTCCTTAACATTTAAACATAATGCATGGTACATTGAGCGATTTGTGCATCACCGATGATCTTCCAGCAGCCACACTGTAAACCATATGCCACCTCACTGCGAACTCATTTTGAAGTCCCTCTGAAATTCATTTTCCAGGCCTCCACCTACAAATGCATCTCAAAACAGTCGATTCATCTATACAAACCTTATTGCGATCATCTTTATTCGCCCGCTCCTCCTCCTTATCCTCCCTAAACCTCTTCCTAAGCTTATCTCGCTTATTGTTCTTGTTCTTGGATTTGTTGTCCTGGTTTTTGCAGCTGCGGTCTTCATCCAAGGCCGCTTTCAGCTGCTTCTCGACGTCACCGGCCCAGTCGTCGGACGGCGCCTTGTATTTGTTGCCTCTGTCATGATTCGCCGACTGTGAGGACTTTTTGCCCGCATTGCCGCCCTTGTTGAATCTGTTGTCTTTGTTCTTCGGCTCGAATTTGGCCAATTTCGGCTCCGGCGGGGGCCGCACCGGTTCAGGAATCGGCAGATCATCATCCTCGTCGGACGGGATCTCTCCGTCCTCCAGGTCATCATCGTCGACTGTATTTTTACTGAAACCATCCGGGCTGTTAGCTTTTTTCGTTGTTACTTACTGGCCGATGAAATGTTAGATTCAAAATGTGGCTTTTTGATTCTTTCTGATTGTTTCCTGTGGAACGTACTTGGAGAATTGTGAATAGGAATGTTGAATTTGCATTGGGGATTTTTTATCATGTTTCAGGGGAAGACATTACTTGAATTCTTCTGAGAAAAGTATTAGATAAATATCTTTCTCAGAAGATAATTTACTTTTAGAAAATAATCTTTCTCAGAAAAGAAGCATAATTTACTTTCTTATGTGAAAGATATTTTCCCAATTGGTGTAAGAAAAGTGGTTGTCCTTGAACTGAGAACGGCCACTTTTCGTCCACTTAAAGAAAGAATTAAAAGAATCAAACTTGCATCCCGAATCTAAAATTTCCTCGATATTACATCAATCCAACAATCTATCATCAAAAACAATCATCAACTATCATCAGATCTCAATAAAATCATCGCCCTGAAAGTGTCATTGACTTTGCAACAATCAAGACCATTTTCGTCAAGAACATCCTGAAAAGCAACTCGAATTGCTGCGATACGCAGCATTATCTCGCTTGTTTGTTTTGGCAAGCTCCGATTATGATTATGATTATCGCCAGTCTTCACATCAAACCTGCTCGCTTTACATAACCCGAATAAATTTCAGACGACTTTACTCCCCGTCAAAAATCTGACGTTCATTGAAAAAAGCGCGTCCGATACCATCGGCGATCGTTCTATTAATAGAGCGGCGGTTAAAAATAGGCCGTCGCGACCTGTGGACACTGTTAGTCACAATCGAAATAAGGAAACACGCAAACATCGGCCCCTATCATCTCGCAATGTTCGCGTTTTGCCGATTGCGATCACCTGGTCTCCATTCGTCAATTATGACGCCCGATATCGGGCGCAAAATCAATAACAACAATAACAAAGTCGCCACACAATCCGGGACGCAAACAGAACTACTCCCTGCGCCCCGCGGCGTAATCTGACTCCGCCCAGGTGGCAGCACATAAACATTACATAATTGCGACAAAGCCGTCCATCGATCCCCCGACGCGTCCGCGAAAAAGTCACCAAATCGGCGGTCACCAGTCGCCCCCCACAAAGCGTCACTCCGCTCGGCCCTGACCCGCCGAAAAGCGGCCCGAAACCGTCCGCGTCACCTCCGTCCCAACGTCACCGAGAGAGCCTCTCCCTCTCCGATTCTCTCCCGCAGTCGCTTTTAGTTTACGTGTATATTTACGCTGTTATTTACTTAGGCGTGTCAGCGCTCGATAGCATTCTCGCCGCTCGAGATTTTAGCGCAATTATGGGAGCAATATCAATAAAACTGCGGCGTGGGTGCAGTGCGGCATGGGTTCGGGTGTTTGGTCATGGGTACATTTGCGGCTGGGCGAAGCGCGCGTGCCATGAGAGTTGGAAAGTCGACTATAGCAACGGAGCCTCGGCGTACTACTCTTGCTGCATGCCTCGAGCCCCGATGCGACAGGCGCCGCGCGCGCCCCTCCCCGAAACAGCGCCCCCTTCCCCCGCGTTGTCGTGGCGATCGATTTATGAGCCGCCGAAGCGAATCCGCCGGACAAAGCAGGGGTTTCACTTTCGGAGACGAAGGGGCGATTGGGGGATCGATACTGGGGTGGGCAATGGGAGCTTTGGGCAACTAGTGGGAAATGGAGCGAGGCATTGGGTTTGGAAAGAAGGTTGAGGATGGGAGGTGGGAACTGGGTGAAAGTGAAAGAGGGGGAAAGTGTTTGAAGGAGGACGATAATTAGAGGATGTTAGAAGTTGGTCGACATAAACAAATCTCATGTGTGAAATTGAAGTATTTCTCATACGAGGACTCATGAGATGTGAGATTTCTTATGATTTCTCGTATGAGATCTCATTGATATGAGAAATATCCATTCTGATGTGAGGACTTGAATAAGAAATGGTGTCAGTTTCATGTGAGAAAAAAATTAATGTTGATGATTTGAAAAGCTATGCAAATTTAGACAAGACCTCCAGGAGAATGTTGGTTTTGAAAAGTGAAAGGGATGGTTTTTTGATGAGCTAGGGAAGGATTGCTTGTCGCGCTTATTTAGGGGATGGAAAGTCATCCTTTTTGGAACTCAACCAAGAAAGTAATATTTTTGTTTAGGGAGTCATTTCCTTATTGTTCCAGGGCAAAAAATTGATGAGCTTTCCATTTGTGTTTTCAGCAAATGGAACGGACACAAGAAATGGCACGAGAATTAGTACTTGCACTTTTGCCAAAAATGTCTGTGAATGAAAGAACTGCAAGATGATAAAGTAATGTGACAGTTTACAGCCAATATACGCAATTTTTCTAAAATATATGCAAAATCAGTGTTATTATGTCCAATGGACATTGATTCAACATAATTTTATATAAACATTCATATATTGGATGTGAATTTTCTGTTGCATTACTGTTTTATCTTGAAGTTCTGTATTTAAAATAGGAGGACCATGTGGGTTGAATTAACGATTAACTCGCGTCTGAAAACAAGAACATTCCTTACATGCTGCACGTAAAATATAAATAAATGGAAAAGCACAAGTTACCATATAAAAGATTCAGAGTCCAAAATATAACGTTCAATAACATTCATTTCTTTTTTATATATGTTTCAAATATCTTTAAATGTTTGATAATGCATATGTTGCTGTTCGCAGAACTGCATTTTCAATATAAAAATACAATACCTTTTTCAGTATTTTCACTTTCAGTAATCAGTAAAAGTGATTTTTCAAAAAGTATCTAAAGTCACAAAGAATCTTAGAGAGTATGGCATGTAAAATAATGGAATATCATTTCAACAAAATTCTAAATGGATGACAATTATTTTTCTATATATTGCTATAAAATATTGGTAATTGATAAATTTTTGTGAGTTGTAGTGTAAGATAAGATTATATTAGCTGATTTTCATTTATAAAACTCATGATTGCTAATAAAAGATTTAGTAATGTTTTTTTAGTGAAGAAAAGAACAGCTTTTCACATAAAACTATTCATATAACAAGCTAGTTTTACAATAAGTTTCACTTCACTAATGTGTACGTGGAAATAAGGAAAAAAAAACAAATTACATATGGAAGTTTTACTGAATTATGCTGAGTAAATTTAGTGGTGTACAGAATGTTAAATATTGATGAAAATGTGACTTGAATTGACGTGGCTTCTGAAGTAAAAAAGTTCAAATGTTTGTTAGCAATTCTTAGAACATTTAGTAGAAGCGGTGAATTCTGAGAAGGAAAGTAATGATATAGATTACTGTAAAGGAAGAAAAAGATTTGCACGTGTTGGAAATCTTTTAAAATATGATGATACACTTATAGAAGAAGGGTTCAACTAGTTATTGATTATTAAGGTCTCTGGGTTATACTAAATGTAAAAAACGAAGTGAAGAAATATGGAGGTCCTGGAGTGGTAATAAGCTGGTTAAATAGAGAGTAAAAGTCATTGCATACTGTAGCAATAAGAAAAAGTGAATGGGGAACATATTTCAGTGTTTGTGATGTATGAAATGGACTTCCTTTTCTTAAGGTGAAAAACTGTAACTTGTGTGTATAATGCATGTTATAAAAAAATATTTGGTTTTCAATTAGTATTCCTGACAAATAAGCCATTGTCATCTATATTTGGCAATAAATCTACTTGAATAATTCGATTTTAATAATTTAAACCACTGTTTAAAATACATTATACTTAGACTTAGTTTTGAGATTAAATATAATCATTTGTTATGTTTCTAGATTTGTGGCATTTTGATTACATATTCATCATTAATATCTGCATTTTCATAAACAACAAATACTTAAGAATTGATATCTACATTTAATAATATTACGTAATTAACTGGTAATACAATATTTGTGTAACATTGGTTCTTAGATTTCACTTTCCAAGAGAACTCTAAGGTTTTACTGTGTAACTTGTGTTTTGGAATAGTACTCATTCTATTTTAATTTCATCTAAATTTACATTGTTTTATTCTGAGAAAAGTTATGTTCAATAACAGATTATGTTTCATAGTCAATTATTATTCGTAAAAGCCAGTGAGGTGTTTGCAATAAGAAAAAAACAATAACGATGAACAAATTAGTCAAATTCACTTTTTGTGTCCCCTTACTGCGAACATATTGAAATGATCCCACGTGTATGAAACGTGAACAGTTTTCAAGAATAAATTAATTACTATAACGCAATTCAGCGCAAAACAATCTAATTCTCATACACCAGATTTTCTTTTTGACTTTAAGTGGGTTATTGCATAAAAGTAACGTATCCTTAAAGTTAATCAATCAAAAACTAGTTTACTACTGCCAATGTTACAAAATAACTTTCAATTTTTTATTTACTCTTTGAATTTAATTAGTCTTAGTCATTATTCTCCTATTAACAAACACTTGTTCACTATATTTACAAATATTAATTTCATGTTTCGTAACACTATCTTTTCAACTGAAAAATTTCATACTTTTCATCACTGAATTCTACAACAAAAATAAGAACTGATAAGCCGAGTTCTTTTTCAGTATCCTGATTCAATGTTTTTTTTAATTGACATCTTTATGAGAATAAAACTATCTGATATACAGAGCAACCAATAAAAATGAAATTTTAAAATTAAGTCATCTTTTCTTAAACATTTAAATATTCTACATATTTGTACCATATAAATAATCGTTATTAGCTCAAGTATTCATTAATGATTTATAAAAAAACGTCAAACAAAAATCTCTGTAAATAATTTCAATTTTGTTAAGTTTGCATCTAAATCTAAATGTTCTTCAAACATCTCAATGCCCCACATACCAAAAGCTAAAAATCCATTAATAATTTCCCACTAAATTTCCATAAGATATAAAGAAAACTCGACAGCTGACTGGTTGTCAGAATCATAATGGCATTAATTTCAAAACACAATAATTGTCACCAATACTTCACAACAATTAAGCAACTGTTGAATAATCATTATAAATCAAAACTGTTTACACTGTCAAAGACAACAAATAAACTGTTGAAACATGGCTATCGCCACACTGTCGGTTTAAAAAACCACAGCTATCTTTCAATCAACTTAACAACGAATCGGTAACTAGTTCACGACTATCGGCGTGCATTTTGGATCGAGATAATGGGTCAGTCGCTTAACCCTGACATGGAAACGTTCGCGAGCGTTCGCACGTGTGAAGGCAAACAAAAAGCCGGAAACGATTGCCTTTCTGGGCGCGATCGTTCGTCCCTGTGCGCGCGCGATCGAGACGCAGACGAGATAATTTAGTTATTTTTAGTCACACAATTAACTCGCGATAAAGGGGCGCGATACCTGCGCGATGCATCTTCACGATTGAAAAATAATCGGTCAACGAAAACAACTGATAAATTACGAAAACAAATGTATACACAGCAAGTTGTTTTTCCGGCAACTCTGACTAGACTAACTACACATGCAAACAACTACAGATTAATTTATGAAGATTTTTTTAACATTTCGCGTTAAGGGGCTGGTGACTGAATCAGGAAATTACAGATACACTGAAATTGAGATTCACTTTTCACTTGTTGAAATACAAACTTTAAAATGTAGAAATAGTGAAAATATCAATGAAAAATATAAACATTACAAGTAAACGAAGGTCCCGTTCTGGTTTTTACCTTCTGAATGAATTTACATGACTTCGAATCTGGTTTAGAGAAAAAGTCAATGTCCACTACAAATATTTTCGATAAATGAAGAAACGTTTGCGTTTATTGTTTCAGTCACCCGAATGCAAGATGCACAATCAAATTAGTTATGATAAGCGGCATCCACTGTTCGTCTTCGGCACGACAACCAGCCTGAGAGCCTATTTACTTGTCGTTGCATAACGCTGACTGCGATACACGTATGTCGGCTAAGGGGCGGTTGCGTAACCTCGGACAAACGCGCGATATGCGCAATGACCATATTAATTCGAGCACGCGAAAAGCCCTTTCGCGCGAACACCCAAAAACCACGAAAAAGCAGTTAGTGGAACTCCGACCGACCACATTAGTGTAAAAAAATCAAATTAATCGGCAAATGGACAAAAAAAAAAAATAAAATAATGGGCAAAATAATGCAAAAAATGAATTAATAATTTGGGGACGGGAAAGGCCGCGCGAATAGTAACTGTCGTCGCTGCGACGCCCACGTCCGAGAATAAAAGTACAAATTAGATATAGATCAAGTTACCTTACCATCGTCCGACCGGAATCATAGCATAATCATCATAATCATAATCATCATCATCATCATACATCACCATATCTTGACGTCATTGTCTTGATTGTTGCATTTTTAGATTGCGTGTGTACGTGACGAAACTGTACGCGAAGTTTGTATGTGCGTGTGTACATGTGTATGGCTGTATGTGTGTATGCATGTATGTATGGACATATATATGCGTGTGACTGTACGTGTTGATACTTGCACATGAGACTGCAAAAAAAATGATTATCGCTCTGCGACGACGTCCGGTTTATCGACGAGGTGTCGTTCGGAATTGAAACCGATCGAACCAATTGCGCAATCCGGGCGATAACGCGCGAATGGTTATCGGCGTTGTCGCCGGGAGACGTCGAAATCGGGTCGCCGAGAGGCGAGAAAAATGGTGGAACGGAAAGACGAACGTCGCTTTTCCGTGAAAAGTGACGCAACGCCGAATCACCTCGTCCTCGCCGCCATTTTGTTTCGCCCGAAACCGAGAAACATGCGTGCGGCACGTGCGTCGCAAAGCGTTAATGCAGTTCCACGAAGGGAAAAAAAGACAAAAACAATGGCGTCTCAATGAACTTGTCTGCAAAAACAAAAGTCAGAGGAAAAAAAGAAAAACAAATCAAAACAAACTTGTACACAAAAGAAAAAAAATGGAACAAAAACAAAAGACACGAAATGCAACGAAAACGTTCAACTCGCGCGTCACTGATTAATCTTAACGTATAGAATAGATAGACAGATAGATAGATAGTTGGATGGACATATGCTTGTCCGTTGAATAAAAAATAAGGCAAACCTTTGAATTAGAGTCTCGGCCGCGGAAACACTCTCGAGTGCCATTGTTTCCTCGATCTGAGATCGATCGAGTGTTACCATGTGCCACTACCAATGACCGCCGTTACGATCGTACGGGTATTAAACATTTAAAAAGCGCAATGCGTCTGTCTCTCTCGCATCGAAAGGGCTTACGGGGCTTACGGTCGCAATTTTGCAGCGAAGCCCGGCCCGCGGCCAAAACAAAAAGTTTTGCGTTTGCTCTGTGCTGCGCGCCCTCTCGCTCTCGCTCTCTCGCTCTCTCTCGCAGCTGCGAGGGGGGAGGGCCCGGACGCTCGAAAAACGGATCGTGCTGCGTCGTGCCGCTCGTCCGACAAACGGCCGATAAGTAACGCACTCAATGACGCGCCGCCAGATGACAAGTCGGCGCGCGCAGCCGGCTCGCGCGCACGCGCGCTCCTCGCGGCGGAAGTGACGACGACGAGTCGCGCGCACGACGGTACATGGCTTCCGGTCCGTGCGAGGGCGGAGAGCGTGCGACGCGAGAGAGGGACGCGGCCACCGGCACCGGAAATGGCAAAGCGCAAATCGCGGCTCGCTCGTGTCTCTCTCTCACGGGCGCTTTTCTCAATTGACAACAACAATTGGGCTTGCTTGCTCGGGGAGAGCGGTTTTGCGTACGATCAGTAGGCGGGCGCTTGATTGACACGGTGGTCAGAATGTTAATTGGTCGAGCTTTGAGTGTAAGGATAATGTGTGCTGAGTTGATGTGAGTCGAGCGAGAAAACTTCAAAGTTACAACTAAACATGGCCACAGCTGGAACTGTTCTGACCGAGCGGCGGTTACGTGCGGACGCGCGAGCGGACGGGGATGGGTGGTGGGGGCGAGCTGGGCCAATGGGAGCGGCGGAGCGGGTCACGTGCGCGCAGCCGCGACACGCATTTCCGCTGCCTTTCTAGGGGAGCTACTGACGGAGGAGAAAACATCGATCGCAGGCACGGCTGTGTGCGTGTTGAGTGAGAGGAGCCAGGCGCAAATTTAAGCCGATATCACGCGACCTTTGTCGGCGGCATTTTTAGATTCAGGGGAGGGGGGTTGTTACGGAGATTTCGTCGATTATTTTTATTAAAAAAGATGATAATTAATTTGGAATAAATGAAGTTAATGGAGTTGTTTTGGAAATATGTAATGTGATTTGAAGCATATGATTTGTGTTTAATTTTGTAGGCTTTATTGTTTAGTGTATAGGCAATAAAAGGGAGCATGTAATGATGTCAATAACAAGTTGCGCAGAAACACTTTCTAAATCCCGTTACATCTGCTTCGATGCATCTACGAGCATCGAAGTTTTCTAATGGCACACTCGAATGTGTGAAACCTCGGTTTCTCTTTAGAGAATCGACGAATTATTTCGTGGAACGACTCACAGCAATGATCCTTTCCGATTTACCGTAACATTCGATTCGAGTTGTGTTTCACGTGATTCGGCAAAATCGTTACGTTCGCGCAACAATAGCATTGTATTGCAATGCACTTTGCGACTCTCCATCGTGAATTTCCGGCGATAATCGGATTTTTAATCAGTTGACTAATATGTCACTGAGTCATGTTTGACATATCGTGAGAAAGGGGCGGGGAGGGGGGAAGAGGCGCCGTAGCTATAGCGTGGAATGCATCAGAAACACGCAATATGCCTGCCCTGTTATTTTCGCATGTAAAAATCATTCAAATAAATATACTGCTGAACAAAAAAGATTAGCATAACGTGTTCTTTACTAAACAGTCCAAACTTTAGTAACATTTGCGCGATGTAGTTTCAAGATGGAAACAACTCGACTTAGTCTTTCTGTAATAAAGACTTATCTCCTTTAAGAAAGTGGATTCGAAGTGGGAAGGATACGAAAGGAATGTTGACTGTCAGAATAGATTCAAAGTTATTGTCCGGGAAAAATGAATTGCTGTAAATTTTGATTTCATATGAAATATACTTTATTTTGTATCGTGTTTGTATTTACAACTCTTCGGCTTGATTTTTTAATTAATATAAAAAAGGTAACAAAACACGAATTGAAGGAATGTTGAAAAAGCTGCATGAATGTGATATTTATAGACGCAAGTGGAGCTGTGAGTTTATTTGGAACGATAAATAAAAATCGTTATCTAAATCCGTACAATTGATAATTGCTTTACTCAATGATTATGCCTTGTTAAATAACAGCAACTTTTTGCCAAGAACTCTTGCTAGAGGGTCTTGAAAATAAGATGGTCAGCAAAGTATAATCAACGAGAAGGCGTACTTGGAATACCAAAGGGCTCCTATTAAGATTCATATTATAGATCGTGACTACGCCACAAGAATTGAATAGAGTGTTGCATCTCGTGTGGCACGAAGCAACGGTTAAGAATAATTTAATGTACAGAATTAAAGATTGAACACATTGAATCCGTTTGCGACAATAAAACCAACTAATTATAAATTAAATACGCTTATTGATCGTAGGACAACGAATTACGATTTTTACAGATAACATCGATCTTAAATTAATGACTTTACGACAATATGTTACATTTGACTTAATCAACTAATTTGTTTAATTGCACTAGATTACACATTTTTGTGACTGAATGAATTTGTTCGATTTATGTCTAATAATAAGAAAATGTTGACTTTTTGTTACTTTGTCTAATTAATTCCAGTTAATAAATAATCAAATTGTAAGGTATCACAGGGAATGAGAAAATAGATGTTTTTGAGTAAATCAAAACGCAATTATCAAGATTTCGTTAAATCGGCAGATCGGTGATGAAAAGCGAATGAAATACCACTAGTCCAGCATTGCCGCAATGGAATGTCTGGCAAATGTTTGGGATTCTGTGAATGTCGCCAATCGGACAAGTCTGAGGTGCAGTCGGAATTTTCTGGTGGAAGTTTCATTTCAATGCCATTTATACAACGTTTGCATTTGAACCTAAAATCAGAATTATTCATTTATTCATGTTATTGCTTAACATACTTGTACTAATCTGAGATACAGCTTAATTGGTATATATATAAAGAAAACCTATAAAAGAAGTTGCATTTTTACTTGTTTAATGTGTAATTTGTTCATGTACTTATTACATTAATCATTCGAAATATCGAAATATACTATGAAAAGGTATTACGATAAACACATTCCATAATTCATATTGTAAACGTCGAACTTTTGAAAACGAATGTACTTGGCTGACTACTTGATCACTTAAAGTTACTCCGTTAGATTGAATGAATGTCAATGGGTAAGCTTTGACGTTGAACAAACTGGTTAGATAAAATGTACTTAAGTTCCTGTTTTTTATTTCAATATTAAATAATAGTCATTTAATCAATTTTCAAATTGAACATAAATTGTTATCGAACGTATGTAATTCTTTTAAATTAAATATAGTAAACATTAGTAAGAAAAAACTCGGAATTTACACAAAATTAAACAAGATTCATCTTTGAAATGAAATTCCAAATGTGAAAGTCAATCACATTAAATCAAACATTAATACTTTATAAACCAAATTTCCTTTAACTATCAAACTTTCGCTTTAACTACTATGAAATTCAAATAAACGTACTTGTCGTGAGTATCCGAGACAGTGTTCTCCTCTAATTTAAATAAGTCTCGAAGGTCGTCTGCTGTGAAATGTCTAGCGACATCTTCTTCTTGGTCAACCACAGTTGAACTCAGAGCTTTTTTATGAGCTTGTCTTTGGAAAATTTTTTCCTCTATCGAGCCAGTCTGCAATAAATAAATCAAGTTACATCAATCCTCCAAACAATTGCTATATGCAAAGTGTATCATATACAAAAGTTGATTTTTAATCTTACACAGAGAAACCGATAAACGAAACACGGCTTTTTCTGTCCATCTCTCCAAACTCGAGCCATGGCTTGATCGTCGTTCGCGGGATTCCAATCCGGGTCAAACATCACCAGTCGGTTCGCTCCAATCAGATTCAATCCACAACCACCTGCCTTTGAACTCAGCATGAAAATGAATTCCGGGTTGTCCGGGTTGTTGAAACTGTCCACCACTTTTGCTCGTTTTTTGATGCTCATTGTACCGTCCAATCGAACGTACTTGTAGCCTCGTTTTCGACTCAGGTTTTCGAAAAGATCCAGAGTTTGCGTATAATTGGACACGAGGACTATTTTGTCGGTGGTGGTTGATTTAATCAGCGCCAGTAGACAATCCAAGACCATAACTTTGCCAGACATTTCGGGTATGACTTCCCTACAAACAGAGGAGAAAGATTAAGTAAAAGAGTAGTATGATAAATTGTGAGAATTGGTATATTTTTTCTGTATACGGACTTGGTGGAATGTTTTTCTGGCAGAAATTTCTTTGCTCCTTCAAATCCATCTGCGTTTTCCATGATTTTTTCGTAAACCAAGTCGGGATGGTTGCACAACTTTTTCAGACTAGTAATGGCAGCGAGTGCAGAAACGGCTCCTTTTTTCACTCCCGGATTATCTTTACCTATCAAAAAGGTATAAATTGTTTCATTATTCATCTGTTAAATTATTGATTCACGTCTGATTTGTATTAAATTGATTGTACCTTGAATCGACCTTCTCACACTGTCACTTTGAATAAAGTTCTTGTAAATATTCTTCTGCAAGTCAGTCATTTTGATACACACAACTAATTCGTATTTGATTGGCAAGTATTTGGAAAGGAGTGCACTGGTCCTCCTTATAATACATTTGTTTACGACAGCCAACAATTCTGCTAATCTCTCCTGGGCCAATTTACGCTCTGCGTCCGATGCCCCAGCATCTTGTCCCCTCAAGATTGGAAGTTCAAATTTTTTGCGAAATTCCTGCAGAATATAAATTACTGTTATATTAATAAAGATATCAAACGATATTTACAATTTGATTTGTAACTCTAAAAATCACCTGAGCAGTTCCTAAAAGACCTTGGTTGACGAAATGCACCAATGAAAAATATTCTGTGAGGTCATTCTGAATTGGAGTTCCACTGAGAAGAACTCGCCTTTGAGCTTTCAAACCCATTAGAGCTTGATAGGTTTGATTTTCGGAGTTCTTCAAACGGTGACCTTCGTCACAGAGTACCAATCCAACCTCATCCTGGTGCAAAACGTGCGAATGCAGACGAAATGTCTCGTAACTGATAATGAGTATCGGATTAGGGCATCTTCGTCCATAGGTTTTCATGAAGGATACCAGCTTTTGATCTATGTCAGATTTGCTGCCACCGTCTATAGCGAGTGGTTTCACTCTGTTACCGAGCCATTTGAAGATTTCATTGTACCAATTTTTAACGAGGGAACTTGGGGCTACGATTATCGCCTTTTCGATCAGAGGTTTTGCTTCGGGACCTAGACAGATTAAATAAAAATGATTATTTAAAGAATAATATATTGATTTAAGTCATGATATAAAAATTGATTGAAAGAAATTATTTAATAGGAAAATCAACTGATAGTACCACATACTCTTTGTGGTCATCTTGTTAAACAAATACTTTTTATTTAGGGATCCAATAATTTTATCAATAAATTTAATAATTTTATCCTTTCATTGTAAAAATGTACGTAAAATAAAGATGTTTGTCTCAGCTTTACATAAATTATAGACAGTTTCTTTTTAATCATTTCAAAAAAATATGTTACCTTGTTTTAACAAAGTCCATAACAATGTTATACATTGTAAAGTTTTTCCTAGACCCATTTCATCTGCCATAATGCAGCCATAGGCATTTTCAATACGTTTCCCAGTGACACATTCATACATAAACTTAACGCCTTCCCGTTGATGAGGTCTCAAAATATCTCCAACAACAGGATCCACGACTACATGTACCAACCGTTTTTTGCTGCACAAATTAAGCAATAAATTAATTACAATTCATATAACTTTAAACTCGTTCAATATGTTCAGTTTGCAGAAGCTATTATTTACTCATCCATTGTAATCGAGTCATGTTTGGTGTATTCTGGAGGGACATAAACTATCAAAGCATTAGGTGCATCAGGATCGTGTAACGCTCGTCTTGGTCCTGTCAATCTCAATCCCAAAAATCGTCCGGACAGTTCATATCCAGGTATTGGAATTTTAAATGGTTTACTGAAAATCTTCTTCATTCGTTCTTCCTAGAAATAAAACCGAACTTGGATTTATTTGTCACAAATAAATTACAGCCACATCTGAACCCTTTCAAAATACTTGAATACTTAGGTAATTGCTTGTTCTTCCCACATTGACAGAATGAAAATCTGTCAGTGTAGGAAGGTTACGAGCAATTGCCTATTTCAAGTATGGAATACAAACTTGAACATTCTTACTATTCTGTATATCTGTCAGAACAAATACAAATTCTAACTAAATAACAATGATAGGCAACGATAGACAGCAATAAAAAAAGTTCAGTGAATCACGAGTTTTAAAAAAGTTAATTCAAATGTCACTTTGTTTATTACTTGTCTATTACTTTCTATTTAATTTGTCTACAGGGAAAGACAAATCATGATTGGAAACAAAGAAATGTTTCCACTGTGTGTGTGAAACTGTGTGAATAATGAAATTACTTACATGTTCAGAAATAACTCCCTGTACTTTATTTATCTGATCCCCTGTTAGAAGCAGGGCTTTTTGTTCTCGAATAACAATGTCATTCTCAGATCTTCTGGATCTTTTCGATTTTGGCAGCAGAAGACTCTCTCTGTCATTTATGATGTTGCTTCTTGGTGAATTTTCCACAGCAGGCAATTCAGCTAACAGTGGCCTTTTTCCAGTCTGACTTGGTGCACGTGTTCTCAACTATAATTTATGCAAAATATAGTTTAACTTGTAATTCAAAATCATGGGAAATTAAGCAAAGTAAAAAAGCTGTGACTGTTAAGAGTTGTAATAAATGAAGAATAATTTGTAAACTTCCATTTTTATTTTATACGCACGTTTCTTGTAATTCGCACTTTTAATCATGTAAATGAATGTGCAAAAAGATGTACTTTTTAAATGGAATTGCATTTGTGTTTATAACTACATAACCTTTAAATAAGTCTACATTTTATCACGGCATTAAAGTATTAATGTAATAAATAAATAAATATTTGTTAATGGAACAACTTACCATTGTTGCTGTGTTGATTCCACTAACACACTTCAGATGTGTCAATTATTGCAACAATTTCAACGCATTTCTCTAGAAATTTCACCGCATCAGTTGCGTATACAAACATTCAAACTACGACGCCTTCTGAATTGTGGAATAGGACCGAAGGAACGGTCGACCAATCATCTTGCGGTTACAGGGGACGTTTCAGTGGAACCGCGAAATTCAAATTGAATGATCGTTATTACACATCGGAATAACTTATTTTTTGTTTAAAGATCATATGCGAAGAAAATGTGGTTAATGATATCGTTTAGTTTATAAATAAAATTCATATTTACAGTTTGGATGAAATAAAGGTCAATCTTATGGTGTTTATTTGGTATATATCTTATCCCTATAGAAACCATAAAGATCAAACAAAGTATCACTGTGTTAGGATAATCACCGAATTCTAATTAGTGCATTATTTGTTGATAAACAAGATTTGTTCAATTGTAAAAAAATTAAAGGTGTAATACTTGTAGCAAAAATCAGTTAAAATTGAAGTTCCAATTATGTCGGAATCTCAGTGGAAGACAAATGCAATGATATCATTTAATCCTCCAAAACCTCCAAGTTATACTCTGAAAGAGTGGAATTTAAACAATCGTATTCGGTACGACTCATCAGTTTTTTCCACAATTAAAAGAATGTTTTTATTAGTAAAAGTTAGTTTAAAATGGTTCTTGAAAATTCTTCTTTTTGTCTTTTCTAAAAAGGTTTATTATAAAAAAATTAAAGAATTTGTTTGTAACTTTTTATTCATCTTTTAGTTATGAGTCATCTGCAATTTTGCAACATTCTGCAGACAATCTTCTCGCAAAATCTGATCAAATTCGGGACATTGCTGTTGAAGTCATAAAAACAAATAAGGAAGAAACTGATCACCGCTTGATACAAAAAATTCGGGACATCAAATATCGCCGGAAAGAAATTTTGCACAACCGCGCCGAAGTGGTGCAGGAACTGGATGCTCTTGAAACTTACAAGATTCGATTGATTGATACACTGAAATCGGTTAAGAGAAATGCGCTTGACATTTGTGAAAAGTGTCTCAGTATCAGGTAATCCTTTTTTAACAATTATGCCTTTTTAAACATTCGATCAAATTACATTATGTCCTAGTGAACCAAAGATTGGATTGACCCAAAATTGGAAAATAATTGGGCAAAAACAACCAATAATTGGACAATCAGACTGCTTTAGGCAATTATTGATCGATTTTGGGCCAGTGTGGTTCAAATCAATAAATTATGGTTGCATAAAACCACACTTTTTCACAGAGAACATCGGATAGGAATAGATTTAGTTCATGACGAAGTGAAGAAGGAATTACAGATGGAAATGAAAGTGATAAAAGGGGCCCAAAGTTTGTTGGAAAAAACTTTGGAAGATACCCAAGAACAGATCCGGAAACTGAAAGCGGCTTTGCATTTTCTTGATTGTGATCTACGTGAAAAAGACGAAAACCTTCGTAGGAACCAGTCTATTTTAAGACTGGAGGAACGTCACGTGAATTTGAAATCCGTGGAAGGATTTGCCTGCAATCCATCGTACATAATTGCAGTTTTATTCATGTTTTTATTTTATATGCATATAATTATGTGTAAATAAAGATGTAACTAATTTCACAAAACTATTTGCAACACTTTCAGAAATACTACGCTGAAGGAATGGGAGTACCAAACAATAGCGAACCTGCAAGAGACGTGCAAGGAGATGAAACGTTCAAGAACGATGAGAAACCATATCGATTCTGTCATACAAGATACGATTAGAAGTCTGAATCTGCAGGTCGAAATGACTAACAATGCTTTTTTGAGAAGATGCGACGAAACGAACGAACAGAAAAGCAAATTGGAGGCACAGCATGCTGAGGTGGAGTATAATCATTTTTTAGTTGAATCTGAGAATTTTCCAAAAGTACCAGTGGAATGTTCCAGTGTCCGGATTTTCTTCTATTCCATCTTAATATTCTCCTTGTATTAATATTATTATTATTATTATTATTATTAATGTTCCAGAAATGTATTGAGAAAATTTCTAACATAAGAAATGTCGGCCATTGGAATATTCTCAGAATAATTCTGTGTTTTAGTTGCTGCTTGTTAATTTCAATTTAGAACAAATAAACAAGTTTATATTTGCACATAAAGTATTTAAACATTTTTTTAATCCGCGTTTAATATCTATATTAAAGTCAAATTACAGTCACATCAAAGTCACACATTAGACCCCTAGAGCGTGATAGATCACAGAACATTTTTTGCTAGACTTACATAATTTATAAAATATTGTGCGAAAAAACATACAAAATGCGGTAATCTTTCAGATAGTACAAAAAGCGGACGAAATGTCGAAAAACGTGGCCCGTCTCGAAAAGTCGATCGCCGAAAAGGAAGGTTTCCTTGCCCTGGTTCAGACTCGCATCAACACCCACTGCCAGCTCTCAGGCCTGGAGAACACTCGCGATCCCGTGCAAATGCACCTCGTCAAGGAACTGCGCGACTTGAACGACATCGTAACCAAATTACATCAAACCCTCGCCGAGGTAGCTGAAAAACGCTCAGCCAACATGGCTGATAACTTGTTATAAACGCTTTATTGAACATCCCAAATGAACAGGGATTGATTATGCCTCTTTTGGGTTTCAGGCTCGAACGGCGCTGCGGCTGCTGCTGAAAATGCAGGTCCAACTGGAGGAGGACATCAACATCAAAATCAACACCCTGAAGATCGACGAAGTCGACTGCATGTGTCTCAGGCAGAGTATCGACTTTCGCGCCTACTGAAGTTACGAGAGACCTTTGTTCGCAAACATTTGCCCGAGCTTTTTCTTCTGCGCCTCATCCTTTTGCTTGATGGCTTCTGCAAAGGCTTGCAGTTCCTTGTCAACGGAACTTTTCAGCTTTGGGTCCAAATCGACGGCTCTCGTGAGATCTTGGATCGCTTCCTTTTCATTCCACGCACCAATGTGCGCTTTTCCTCTCCGATAGAGAGCTTTGATATTATCTGCGAAATAGATGTGGGATTATAGATCTTTAGTGATGCAGTTTTAAGTAATGGGTATCCATTAGATTGTTTTAAGAATACTGCTAGTGTAACTTTTTTGATTATGTGGGATTTTATATTTTAATTGTTGTGTTGTAAATTCGCAAATTCAATGTGAATTAATTGTGGTAGAATAAAGTGAAAATGGTTTGAACGTTTTCAAGAAAAGATGGTATGGTTTTCGTTTATCCATTCGATTATATTCCTCCGAATTTGTATTTATCTATTTATTTTGCGTAAAAGGCAATTGTCCAATATTATATATACATGTTTTGCTTAATGAAAGACAGTATAAGGCAGTTCTTACACGAAGGACCGAATAT
>JABFPB010001657.1:0-23948 GCA_022817645.1 Ceratoteleas bidentatus | reverse complement strand
CAGTAAGATACCTAAAGTGATAAAAAAAATATTAAATTGAAAACGGGTTCCGGAAAAGTAATTAAAAATGTTAAACGTTGCCTCAAATTAGTTTTTTTTTATTTTTGCTGCTGATATCTTAGAACTTTGAAGATGAGAATGACATTTAATTACAGAACTTAAACATAACTTAAGGTTGTCTAGTTAGTGAGACTGGAGTAGTGCTACTTGAAACATATTTTAGCTTAAACTTCATGTAAGTCTTACATTAAGACTATCAAAACTGATGAAAATTGTATAAAAATCAATTAATATTCCATACAAAATATGTTTCTATATTTAAATTCAAGGGTGTAAACTATTTTCTCGGTTTTCATTTGAAATTGGAAGTTTGGATATGTATTTCTGTTTGTTCGTGTATTCAAACAGTACAATCTAATTTTACAATTTCGTAATTAATCTTCCAAATAAAACGTCCATGCTGTAAAGTGAACGTCAGAATTACTGCTAAAATACAAACCAATTCTCTCCATTTAACCTATTTTGGAAAATCCACCCAAGGTAACATTTTGACGAAGTAGCTTCAAAAGCTGTTTGTACAGACGATAACACAGAACACATCGTCGATCTAACAATTTTTAGTGACCTTTGAAGCGGTGCATTTTCTAAGCAAAGTTCGCCAACTCGGACTAATTTGCCTCGCCGGGGCCACTCATTACACCGACGCAAACCTGACTCAGGAAGCATATAAATTAAACTCGGAACTTAGAACAAGCATAATAACGGGATGTTGGGCATGTAAACGACTGTAATTAAAAAGATCAAATTCTAACGGCTGGATTTTGAGGTGCGTTCATTCTCTGAGGATTTTCGTTTTTGAAACGCAAACGGGTGAAACCTTGTTGCGTACAGTATTTATCCGTTTTTGGGGACAAAAAAGTCATTCGGAGGATGATTCCGGTTGAAACCGGTCTGCGTCAGCTCGAACAAATGAAGGTCCAAATTGACGGTCCTAAATTTTTATCTCGCCGTTATAACGCAAGTTTACGAGTACTGCTGAAAAAAAAGATCGAGCCACGATAAAAAAGTTGGGACGGCGCAAGTCGGAGATAAAATGTTCCAACAGTACATCGCCGTGTCAATATTTCGCGAATGTTTGCGCATGTATCGGGAAGATGCAGGTTGAAAATAAAGTTTGCTTGTTTTTAATTTTTCCAGCGCGATAATTTCGTTTTCAATTTCATTTACGAGCGAGTAAAATGTTACATTGCTCGTTTTTCATGCCGAATGCAGCGAACTTACTTGAATGCAGCGGAAATAAATTGTGGTGCTTGTTGTTTTATTCAATTCAACTTCAATGACGTAGTTTTCGTGCTACAAGCTCAATTTTAGGCTTTTTTTGGCTGGGAGCGAAAATACGATTCATGTTCGTCTGGCTTCAGAATCGATAGATAGGGATTCCGAGTTGGCCTTATTAATGTCCGTCAACCCTTAAAATTGTACATTTGCATCTTTCGGAAAGGCAGATTTAGTTTTGAAAGTTTTCTTCATCAATAAATTTTTTTATATTCTACTTCATACAATTTCTTCATATCGAAAAACTCGAGGAATTGTTACAAACAATTGTTATAATCAAAAATCACAATAGATATAAAATTTTGTTGGTTTTGTTCGTTTTGTTAGTTTCGTTAGTTTTGTTAGTTTTGTTAGTTTCGTTAGTTTCGTTAGTTTTGTTAATTTCATTAGTTTTACTGACAATAAAGTGTAACTCTTTAAATACCGACGTCTGTTTGGAGTGAAAAGAATCCCCTCAGATGGTTTCACAATTTTTTCTCAAATTTTCTTATTTAGCCTGCTGAAAATGTTGGGGATCCTTGCATTGGACCCCCTCTTCCCAGTCGATACACATCTCAAACCTCTTCTTGGCACATCTTTCGTCATTCGCCTCAATCCTCCCATTTTTTTATCCAATTTTTCACCGCCGCATTTCCAATGTCTCCCGCGACATTTATGAGTCGAACCATATATTTCCGCCCAGTTTATCACACCGATCCTTTTGTCCCCAACAAGTCCTGGTATTAACCCGACATCCCCATTGGCATCCGCAGAAAATTCCTCCCCCATCCCGGCGAATTTCCTCGCGATTCGTTCGCGAAAAAAAAGTGACGCTACGTGACTGGGTCGCTAGGTGGCGCTACAATTTATGCGGTTAGCGTATTTACGTCCGCCAGTTCTTAATATCTCTTGCCGCGCAGTTTGCCGCGGTAACGACGCGTACCTTTTTCAGCGCCCGAAAGCCCGGGCTTATCTTGCCCGCTTTTAAGTGAAATGGAATTACCTCCCGACTAATTTACAAGCCTTGTTATTCGACCCGACTGAATTATCTTTTTATTTCGCGGCGCTAGTGTGTCACGCGAGACACATTGGCGGCCATTTTCGGGCAGGGGGCGCCACGGCGCAATTCCGTCCCGCAAATCGGCTTTTTTCGCCGCCACCGCGGCAAATCAGTTTGCTTCCGTCAGATGCACTGAAAAACGTTTGAGCGCGTTTTTGTGCGACTTTGTCCGTTTGTCAGCGTCGTCCGGGTTTTGTAAACTGAAATGGCCACGGTCTCAACAAGTAGCCCGAGTGGCTTAGCGGGGATAATTGCCAGGGAAAGGGTGGTACAAGCCGGGAAATTGAAAATTTGTGGAACTGTTGAAAGCTTTAGCCAAAGTTCTGCAGCACAACTTATTTCGATTTGGTTATTTTTGGGAATCTTATTTGGAGGTTAGGGTTACTAGGGAGGTTAGGTTAAACTGATTAGAAACCTTGGTAAAAGTTATAATATATTGCCAATATATTGGAAAGTGTATATATTGTTACAATATATTCCAGTACAGTTTTAAGGAAAACATATTGGAAATGTACTGGAAATATATTGCCAATACCATTGTATTGCCAATATATGTTTCTTTTTACTAAGGAATTATCGTCGACATATTTTGAGAGCATCTCGACTAGTTTTTTAATTCAAGAATTGTTAACCTTACATATAATTTAATGAAAATACATTATATTTACAGTTAAGATGAACAACTAATAATATATATAACATGTTAAGGTTCATTGTTTGTCTCACAATATGTTTGTATTTGTGAAAATCAGCCTTGAAGTAAGATTTCGTCAAGATGTGAATGAACATTATCTCCATGTTTGACTTTTGTTTTGCAATACACATTATACGAAATTTTGCGGTAAATAATTTTGATTTGAAATGGGACGAAAGCGATAATTTAATCATTAATAATTAGCATTAAGTAATTAGGGATTCTATTTATACGTAATCAAGTTAATTAATGTGCAACGAAGACAAAATTACTGTTAATTAATTTAGTTTAATTCCAAAATTATAATAATATGTTTCCAAATTACATTAAAAATATTGTAACTTTATTTGAAAATATCGTGAACATTTACATAGACTGTAATTAGTATTCATTCAAATTATAGGAATTACATGGTTCTGAACTAACTAGGTCACTATTAAATTGAAGTACCAGTATATGTCGATATATGATTATCAAGATTTTGTTAAATTTTTTTCTTATAGATTAATGTTTACATTTCCATGCAGATTATTGCGGCAGTATAGTTGAAGAAATTGTCAGACTTTATATAGCGAGTTTTTTTACTCAAACAAACTTTTAATTAAGTTCTACTTGTGGTTAAATATAAAATAAAAAATTTTTAACTTTTTCTGATAGTGCGCATTGACGTTTTACCAAATATACGATATCTGAAAAGATATTTTGGTAAGAATTCTAACAATCAATAACAGTCCACCGATGCAAAACAAAACAATAATAACGTGAACAACAAATGATATGGTTAATTTATTTTCCTTATGTCAACTGCATTATATTTTTGTTTTTGATGGCCATTTGTGTTTCTTTTGTCTCGATTGCATTTCTTACCCAAGATTTTGTCTTTTCGTAACAAATTTTGAAGGAAGCAAAATATACTAACAATACTGCAATCATTTTGACTTCAGAAATGTTTCTTCTCTCAAAATATCGAAGAATGTACAATTTTTTGCACCAAGTGAATATTTCTCTCTGGGTATAAAGTTCGTTACAATTTTTTTTTAGAATTTTCGATCAGTTCAATCATCATAAAACTGGCATAAATGACTCAAATTAAGTCGTTATGATGGATAAATATAGACCTTTTGAAGGTTGTTTATTATGATCTTGCGTTTTTCCGGAAATGAATTACCTTTGCTCTTGTTCCATTACCTTTGTCGTTCTTTCTGTTTATGTCTGTTGAACAATGTTTTCCTTTTCTCATTATACACCAGGCAAGTGGTTGCTTGAAACGACGATCACGCCATCTACAAAGATGAACCATCGTGAAGACAAACATTCCTTTTGCAATTTTAATCGAAATCAACAATAACTTTGCTTGAGTTCAAAGTCGTTTCCACACAATTTTCCAAAATAAGTCGAAATAAGTTTACGTATGCGTCCTTTCTTTTGTTTGGCAATAAACAAATTCTGTAGGAACATAGTAGCCATTTTTCGCAACATGCATTATGAAAAATTGGTAGAAATATTTAGAGCAGTAGTCGAACGTTCCATCCATTAATATTACTTCAGCCTCTCCCAAGAACCTCATATTCGATTTTATCGAAAAAATAATAATGTTGTGTGACGGATTGTTGACTAGTAACATGCTCTCCATGGCAGTAGTCATGAGCTGCGCAGATATTTACTCGAGTGCAGCGTGCACCTCTTCGCGATTCCTTGGGATGGCTGGATATAAAGTTCGTTTTCCGCGGTACGCGTTCTCTTGTACATGCTGCTGATCTTTAACGGTAATATCGTTCCTGAAAGATAAATTTGGTTCGTTAATTAATTTAATTAAATTTATTATTTATTCAAATTTATTATTTATTATTTATTTATTCTTTATTATACACCAAGACTGACCTTAAATTTTCCGGAAGTTGTGGTATTTCACATCGAGCAAGTTCGGGCGGACGCAACGAAATATCAGTCATTGCTTTCCTTTTGACAGCATTGGATAATATGTCACGATAAATATACAATTCGCAATTGCTCACAATGTGTTAGACAGAGACAGAAACAGTACGGCTTGGGTCAAATTGTTACTAATGTTGCACTTTACCCTGGTAAACAAATAAACAAAACGAACAAGTGACCTTAATGAGATACGAAAAATCGAATTGATGAAGTCTCTTACAGTTTTGGCTGATTTATTTGAATTTTAAAATATTTTAGTATTTAGTTCTTAACCGTTTCCTGATCTAGACTACCCCTACTACTTCAATATGAATGACTTTCAAAAGAAACAGACACAGGAAAAAGCTAGATGCACATCGTATATCAACCAATCAGAAAACTGGGAATTTTACATTTCACTCGACGAAAATTACGAAAACCCTATGGTTTGATTGATCGTCGGCACACCCATGACGATTCGTGACTTCGGATCAAGAAACGGTTAATTTGACTGCTACACCACTCTTAATTTCCGGAAATCCTTCGTTGAATTTTCCTCTTCACACTATCCCTTTCTCTTGTCATCATTCCTCTTGATTGTTTCCTTTGTTTTGGTTTCCATTTCTTCTCCTGCAACAGTGTGTTTTTCCATTTGAACTTGGAACCAAAACAAACGCGCCCTCTAAATTCAAAACATCCCCCTCCTCACTCGACTCACCGTCAGACCCTCGTTCTCCGTGCCTGAGCTCCGGAATTAAATGCAGATCCGGCGTCTGCGACGCGCGACCAGCGGATTATGAAATTCACGACATCCTCTGCCCGAAAGCGAGACCGACCTGCTTGTCTGGCGGCTGTCTGACTGAGACGGAGCGCGCTCCGTGTGTGCGCTCCCCCGGGACTAAGATCCCGGGAGGGGAGTGGGGAGCGGGGCGTCCCGTGGGAGGCAAGACGGGAGGGGGGGGGAGCGGCAGCGACACAGATCAGACCGGCACTATAATTTCAACCGCATGCGAATCAGTGACCTGACCAATGACGGCTCATTGTTAGCAAATTGCTGAGTCGGGAACTCGATTCTCGCGCGGCACGTCTCCGTGCCAAATTCCTCGCGGAGAGGCATTTCTCGATTCGGGAGGGAACATTTTTAGCACTTTTTTTTCCCGCGGCTTGTTTATTCGGGCGTTGAGTCGCGAGGCGTTAACGTTAACGAGGACTTCGCGGTGCCAAATGGAAGACAATTACCGCGGACGAAGTGGGTCGAAAGTTTGTGCAAAATTGAGGTAGGGGAAGGTGCAGTTCTTGAAAAGTAGAATTTAGATAGGTGGCAGCACAATTTGGAAAAGGTAAAAAACAAAATCTGGGTCTAAATGAACGATTTCCGGTATATATTATAATTTCGAACTACAGTTTCTTCGATCCTTTGTATCGAGTGAAAAATTCAACCGACCGAAAGTTAGGTTATGCAACGCACTTAACGCTTCTTCGTTCAAAATGCTTTGAAATGAAATGAACAGTATTATTCTAACTGTTAGAATCTAGCGCATGGTGCATAATAGGATTTGCAGTAGACCTGTTCAAGTTTTCCCTAAACTCCTTTGATTGATAAGTCATAGTCAGAAGTTTGTTTTTAACCCCTCAAACGAACTTACGCTAGTTACGCGTAACGTCAAACACGTTAGTCAGACAAAATCTATTAAATTTTAATTTCATTACAACATTCATGTAGAGTGCTCGGATTTGAAAATATCGTTGATATTTTATTTATTACAAAATAGTCACGAGAATTTTTTCCAAGTTATTGATTTTTCTTTGTTTAAACATCGACGCATATTTTTTAAGCATCACAGGATATTTTAAATTGGCACACTTTTTATGTCTACTTGATATGTGTCATAAATTATTGTACACCGCTGATGAAAATTCTCTTTGCCTCCGAAGCACGTAACGCTCGTCGATTCATTTTCGAAGTTCACAGCACAGCCAGTTCACTTCCGAACTATGGCATTTTTGTCTTGATTACGCGTCCCTCATTATAAAAACTTAAGCAGACTTCCATAAATAAATTAATAAACGCTGAACGACTGTTTCTTGTCAGATCAGACGGTTATTGCATCGTAACAAAATAAGTTTATGTCAGAGTCGAAAAAAAGTGAAGCAAAGAATTTAATAACGACTTCTTAATTAAATCACAGCGAGTTCACTATTTATTAATATCCCACAGCTCGTTTGCGTAACTCAACTTTTTTTCAACTTTCGTTGAAAAAAATTTTAATGTGAGTTTTCGATTTAAACAAATATGTTGCAAACAAACTTTTTGGAAGAGCCCAAACAATGCTAAAAACTACTAATAGAATGTGAAGAAAAATAACGGTCCAAATATTTATATGGAACTGCTTAAACAAAGCATAAATGATTTATTTAATGTATGTCTGCAAATGAAAAGTTTATTTAAATATACTCGAAAAATAAAGAAAAGTCAAAGAATAAAAGGAAAAAGTTGTAAATAATTTTATTCTTTCTAACTTTAGTAATTAATAATAGCACAGTTTACATAATTTAAGATGCTGAATAAAATTCTTTGCAACTTTTATGTTTTATTCTCTGAAAGTTTCTTTAACTTTCCATTATTTAGGTATCAATTTCTCAGGGGTTAAATATTTTTAAATTCGTTAAAAATTGAAAACTTTTAAACTTTTTCTTGCAAAAACTATCGGATGAATGTTTTCAAATGTTGTTTTTCTTAGTGCAATATGTTCTTTTACTATAAGTTGTATATGATGCAAATTTTTTGATCGTAAGAAGTATTTTAAACTAACTTTGTCCGTTATTTTTGTAATATTGATAGCGTGTAACTCTGCATGTCAAAGGAAAATATGTGAAAATAGGTGAATGGAAACTAATAATGTTCTAAAAATCAAATGATAAATTGCGAAATTATTCAAATTCCGAAAACTATTAAATTTCAAATTACCAAATTCTATTCAGCTGATTTCGCCGTCGAATTATTTCGCATTAATTAATTTTTAATAAAACCTCGAAACGTAATTTGGACTCCTGCTCCGTTGACCTACATTTACGTAGTTATTTCTTTAAAGCGAAAATAACGAAATTCCACTGCAAAGATTTATCGCAAAATTGAATGAAACGAAATTAAATCAAAATATAAGAAGGCTCCTGCGAATCTCGTCAAAATTGCTCGATATCGAAACAAGTCACTCTAATCCCGTTCAAAATTACAAGTTTCCGCGCTCTCGCTCCATTTTCGATTTTCTTCGATACATCCTTGCCATCAGACGCACATTCAAACAAATCTGATAAAAAACGTGACTCTTACCTCGAGATCACAGTATCGATTAGATCCAATTCCGATTTCGATCAGATTGCGAAATTTGATTAGCGTTTGAGTTATCGGCCCGTCCCATCGATAATCCCGGCGATATCGATCTGCAAAATGGGATGTCTCCATTTCTTAACGGCCCACATGTTCGTCATTCTTATTGGCCGGTTTTTGCGATAACTCAAAAACATTTCGAAAAATCGCCGACCCGAAATGGAAAGACGCAATCGCATTGCCTATCGAAACGAAAAAAAGTGTTCGCTCTGGGAGCCGGCAAAAAAGCGACCGGAATACCCGATCTCGCGACGAGATTTCAGTGTTTCTCGCAACATAAATAGATTTGTTGTTGCGCGGGCCTCGATAAATCCAATGCCGATCCAAATTGATGCGTG
The DNA here is from genome assembly GCA_022817645.1 of Ceratoteleas bidentatus. Lineage (NCBI taxonomy): Eukaryota > Metazoa > Arthropoda > Insecta > Hymenoptera > Scelionidae > Ceratoteleas > Ceratoteleas bidentatus. Next base: position 15,240 of record JABFPB010001657.1, on the reverse strand, counting down.
CTTTTTCCCGACGAGACCGTCGATTCAATATTAACCAACCGTGGAAAGAAAAAACATTTCATCCCTCCACATTGGCATGAAATTTTAAATTTCAAACCTTTCGATTCGTACGCAAACAAATAAATTCTGGTACATATACAGAAAGTTTGTTTTTCATTCAATCCATTTTGTTATATATTTCACCATTCAGTGATTTTTAAAAGGACTTTAAAAATTGAAAATTTGCCAACAAATTATTTATTATGTATGTACAATGCATCATTTAAAATATATACCGTGCATATTTTGTTCTGTGATTTTCAAGCGAAAGATTTCAACTAGAGTAACGGTGTAATATGTAATTTCAGAATCGAGAATATCCCGTGCGAATATGCCGAGTCGAATTTAATTAAGGTCGATAATTGGCGGAATTAGTCGGTAGATCTTATATTAGTTTTAACTAATTCCGGGCGGCTGAGATTATCGCTTTGACTCCACTTGATTAGGCCTGTTTACGTTCAAACGGTGGCGCCGGCTATCAGGTAGTGCGCTAATTCGGCCGATTCCGACTAATCCGGATTACTGATTCGATTCGGCGGCGCGCCTTATCGATCGGGAATTTCGAGAGAATATCAGACTTCACAATAATTCAACTAATTTGAGCGATTCGGATCTCTAATTTAATTTAACTTTATTGGATACTGCGAATCCGCTGCGGGACTACCTGCATCTAATCAAACGGCCAAAGTAAATCGAATAATTCGATAATTGTTGTACTTGGATCGGCCCTTTGATTCGGCAGAATCGTTCGTACGAACACGAACATTCCGCAAATGGAACAAAAATTGCAGATTAGCCTTCTGAGGCAGTCGTTACAAGGCTCTTTGTCTTACAAGGTCCATTGTATACATTGTTATATTTAAGTGGAATTTGGAGGTTATGATGCTATCAAAATTGTATTCAAGATAACATTTATTATACATAAAAACTTTGTATATATACAAGGACTGTGAAAAATAACCTGAAAGTGACCTTGAAAAGAACCCTGAAGGTGACCTTGAAATAACCCAGAAAGTGACCTTGAAATAACCTTGCAGTGACCTTGAAATAACCCTGAAGGTGACCTTGAAATAACCCTGAAGGTGACCTTGAAATAACCCTGAAAGTGACCTTGAAATAACCCTGAAGATGACCTTGAAATAACCCTGAAAGTGACCTTGAAATAACCTTGAAAGTGACCTTGAAATAACCTTGGTTTGGACTAGCAATCTTTAAATCTTTTTATTATAATAAAGGGAAAAGGGATATGCCTTTAAAATTTTTTATACATATATTGCCCCAGGAAACCACATATTGACAATACAGAATAAAATTATTATGAATTTATAGACCTAACAATGCAGTTAAAGTATTACATCAAAATACTTGGTCCTATCAAAACCTCGAATTTTTTATTTATGGCCCCAAAAAGAATTATGCGTTATCCAGCCAATCTCGTCGAAATATCAAGGGAAAATACATGTCGTCGCGAGTCTCTCCAATTCGACTCGGGAGCCTGCGTAATTTATCCTCGCGAGTATAAAAATCCCGGCTACGAATGTTTTCATAAATCCGCACGCGGATTTATTAACTGTTGCCTGCGATTGTCGCGCGCACATCTACGTTATGCATGGAAAAGCGTGACGCGTCTTAGGTCTCCGTCGATGTATTATTTTGCCGGTATTCCCGCACGGAGTGAAACATTTGTACGGTTTGTCAAATTGCAAAGCCGCCGCGCAGGCGCGCCAACTAATTGACATCGAAAATGTCATCGCGCGCCAACTGCACCCTTTTGTGTCGTAAAAATGATATTTCCCCTGATGAAACCGCGGTTTATGATTCGAGATGAAAAGGGAGAAATAAAAAAACGTTGAAATTGCGACGCGAATCGTTTTTTTCTTTTTTTTGCTGCCCACTTTTTATAGTGTAAAATTTAATTTAATTTGAGATTAATTTTAAAGTCAAGTAAACATTTTTCAAAAAAATGAGTATTTTAACTTCAGACATTTCTGTCATTAAGTGTTTAACGTTCAAGATTGAAATACTTGGGAAAATGTAACCTCTAAATTACTTATTTGGAATTTTACAACGTGAAAGTCACACATTTTTTAATAAAATTTTCTATGCATATCGTTTTTGTAACATGTGAAATTTCACATTTTATTAAAAATACGTAATTTGTTATAGCAGCTTGATTACGTAAAATATCACGTATTTTTACTGAACTGAGTTTACAATGCAGAACAGTTTGCTATTCGAGGTTGACGTTTTGATGGTCGCTGTTACGGGAAAAACGTTGTTCCATCGGTTAATTAAATTAAACGACGTTAATTAAAAGATAGGTTTAAGACCTTTTTCGTGGCGTTACGACGGTGTTTTTTAATGCCAAAGACTCGAGAGCTGACATTGGACCGACTCCGTTCAATTTTTCTATTTCTGCGCGAGTGACATTTATGGACGCGCTCGTCCTTTCCGGGGACTATAAACGATTTCGTTGGAAGGATCGTTTGCGTCGGCAGTTAGGTGATCGTGAATGATGGATCGAATAGATTCAGCGGGGAATTTAATATTCCGAAAAACAGCGAGGTTATATCACGAAGATTAGAGTACATAGATAGAACTAGAAAAAAGAGGCCAAGGATCATTTCGATTTTAGGATTTCGAAGGAAATCTGAAAAAGGATGCAATTTTTCATACATTATGTATGGAATTCCAAATTCTGTTGCCAGACTACATTTTCTGTTATCTTTCTTAAAAAAGCAATAGATAAGTAAAATTTCTATTTATTTCTATATCCTTTAATGTCCAGACAATTTTTTTCGATGCCATTCTATGTCTTTCATTTCTAATAATTATTAAATTAACTTTAAATTAAATGATTTCCTTCTTCAAGGTTATCAGCTCTTGGTCCTTTTTGTCGAAAAAGAATGCCTTTAAATCGTTCGAATGTTTTTAACTATAGCATCCAGGTCCAATTCGACCGTCCATTTGCCTTATCAAATTCTTTCTCTAATTCCCCGGCGAATCCCGGAATCCGATAATTCGCCGAGATAATCCGGGCGGAGCGTTGCTCGCGGGATTCCGGCGTTTTGTTTTGTCCCATCGAAGAAAGCCGATGCAGCGTCGCCGGGCCGTAAATCGTCGTGTTTACGCGCCCGTCACCTCCGGCAATTCATTCCTTCGAGGGGTTGGATTTTAATTCACTTAACGAGCAATAACGTTATTGCTTGCGCGCGATTCATGCACGCGAAACAACGTGATAGAAAACACGGCGCCACGTCCGTCACGCCGATGTTTTCTATCGCAAATGATATCGATTGCGCCCCGATTTTCCAGACGCGGTGTCTTGCGGCACGATAGGAAAAGTGGCAAATTGCGTTGGTGAAAAAGGGAAATTGCAGCGGAGCAGTTGGAATGGAAGAACCAGTCGAATTGGAGGAAGTCAAAATTTGGGCTGATGGTCTTCCGAGTGAATTGGCAGATCGAAGAGAAGATAACGTTTGTTGACGGTTGACTTGGAGCAAGTAACCCATTTCCTTGAGAAAGTGGGAATTGATGAAGGGAAGTTGATTGATTGCAGTAAATTGAGTGTGTTGACGAGGAGGCTTGTAATGGGTTTGGGTAGGGTTGTAAGTGAGGTTGGTATGGTTAGGTAAATGGCTTCCTGTGTCAATGACGTAAACTCACCTTTATCATCCATTTTTATTTTAGGAACTGTTAGTAATTTCAGGACTTTGAAGTCTTGAGCTAACTACTTACCTATACAGTGGTGGGGTAAACACATCCACTGTATAGGTAAGTAGTTTAATCCATCCGGGGGAAGACTAGGGAAGACTTAGACTAAAGAATCTGATATTCCGATATTTACCGCTTATCTAACTAATCTGTCGATCTAGTATACTTCAACAGTATACATCTAACAGATATACCAATATAGTGTCCTTCGAAACCCAATAAAATTTGATAAAGTCTGATTTTTCAAAAGCGATCCGGCTCGAAGGACCATCTTGCTACTTCTATACCTAAAGAATCTGATATTCCGATATTTACCGCTTATCTAAATAATCTGTCGATCTGGTATACTTCAGCAGTATACATATAACAGATAAACCAATATAGTGTCCTTCGAAACCCAATAAAATTTGATAAAGTCTGATTTTTCAAAAGCGATCCGGCTCGAAGGACCATCTTGCTACTTCTAGACCTAAAGAATCTGATATTCCGATATTTAACACTTATCTAACTAATCTGTCGATCTAATATACTTCAGCAGTATACATCTAACAGATAAACCAATATAGTGTCCTTCGAAACCCAGTAAAATCTGACAGTCTGATTTTTCAAAAGCGATCCGGCTCGAAGGACCATCTTGCTACTTCCTAGACATTTATTAAACAAATTTAAATAAGACCTTCCACGAAACGTATCCACTTTTTGAATTCTGAAGTTCGCACTCTTTCTCCAACGACCTTCCACGAGCGAACCGATCTCAGCAAAAGTCGTCGAGAATAGCTCTGGATCCGAAAATACCATCGGCCCAAAACATCGTATCTTCTCGTTATTCAAAACACACGTCCGCTCTTTAATTGATTTCGCACCGCGAGCGACGTCACGTTGCGCAAGGTCGAGCGTTACAAAGAGCGAGTTATTCTTCTGAGATAAATACGTAATTCCGCTTTGAAGTGGGATCGCTCGTGTCGACACTCGGATCCATACGACGGCGCTGCTCTCATTTCGATTGCGCTTCTCCCAACTTGACCTGCCAGCTGTGTGCGCGCGCCCGTACGTGTGTTACGTTCGTCGAACTCCATCTTTCAATTCTTCGCTCTGGCGCATAACACAGACATAAATTTCAAAAGTGCATTCAACGGCTCTACGTGTGTACGACCAATCAAGTAGATACCGTCTGACGGGGCCGGCCGCTTTTTGCCCGGCGTCATTCAAAGACGCCGCGAGTTCGAGATTTCTTCCTTTTGCCTCCCCCGATTGCAGTCAAATTTATGGCCCGGATATTGGCCTTTTGCTCTCGTTTTGTTTCGATAAATCAAAGCGACGCGCAGTTCCGCGATGACTCTTCATTTGCTAATTCCCCCGGCGTGGCGCCTTTCTTCCGCGTGTGTTTGCAGCCAATTATTGACGAGTTACTGTCGCGGGACTGCCCTTATTTCGTGCGAAACGAATTTCCTGTTTACGAAGCGCGCGAGCAAACAGCCGGCTCGCGTGTTTAACGCCGTTCTTGCTCACGCTGCTGTTTCGCGGGCGACAGTCAAACAAAGCGAACGCGGAACGCGCGATTCGCGCTTTTCTTCCGGGCTGCTTGTTTTGCTTTTTTGTTTGTTTTTTTTTTTGTTTTTCTGGCTTCAGAAGGTTTGACGAAAGCGATAATAATAGTGGAGGTGGCTGGAGAAATACAGGGGTTAGTAGGTTTTTTAAGGTTTTATAGTGAAAAAAGGTGTCATGGATTTGTAGTTTAAGCAACGTTTGGATGAGGAGGAACAGCGGTTAAAGAAAGAATAGGAAGAGAAGAAAAAGAAATTAGAGGAGGAAGAGTAGTTTAAGAAGGAAGAAGAAGAGGAAGAAAAGAAGGAAAAGAAAAAAGAAAAAAATCGAGGAAGAAACACAATTGAAGAGGTACAAGAAGAGAAGAAAAAGAAACTGGAGGCCGAAGAACGATTTAATAAGGAAGAGGAACAGAAGAAAAAGAAATTAGAGGGGGAAAAGTAGTTTAAGAAGGAAGAAGAAGAGGAAGAAAAGAAGGAAAAGAAACTGGAGGAGGAAGAACAATTGAAGAAAGGAGGATGAGAAGAAAAATAAGCTAGAGGAGGAAGAACGGATGAAGAAGGAAGAAGAGGAGAAGAAAAGAAAACTGAAGGAGGAAGAACGGTTGAAGAGGAAAGAGGAAGAAAAAAGAAAAAAATCGAGGAGGAAACAATTGAAGAGGAACAAGAAGAGAAGAAAAAGAAACTAGAGGAAGAACGATTGAAAAAGGAAAGGAAGAAAAGAAAAAGAAGCTAGAGGAGGAAGAACAGTTAAAGAAAGAACAAGAGAGGAAAAAGAAACTGGAGGCGGAAGATCGATTGAAAAAGAAAGAGGAAAAGAAGAAAAAGAAACTAGAGGAAGAACTATTGAAAAAGGAAGAGGAAGCCAGAGGTTTACTATAGACAGACAACACTATTATCTCGATGATGTCAAAGAAGAATCCTGATGTTCAGATTGGCCGATGAAGAACCTTAATATTCAGGTCGGATGAGGAACGATTTAAGAAATAATAGAGATGACATTCAATGCATTTTATCATTATTAAGTTGAGCAATAATTTGAATATTGGGGCTGTTCTGCAACAATCTGAATTCTGGGGTTGCTCTTCGGCAATTTAAACTTTGGGGTTCTTCACCTGACAATATGAACTCGGGAATTCTTCTTAGACAATCTGAATACTGAGATTCTTCTTTGGAACCATCGATCTACTGTCAATGGGAAAAAACCTCGTGGAAATATTCCTATATATTCTCTAAAACACTATAATATTTTCGGAAATTATGCAGTGAGTTTATTATAATTGTCTTGATATTATCTCGATGCTTTTATTGAAACCGTATCTTGCTCCAATATTCCAATTTCGTGTTTAACTGGTTGCCCTAGAAACACTCCTTTCTGCTACGTATGGTGTTGGGAAATGGTGTAAGGCTAGGTATTAGGTCAAAGCGACGAGAAACAGATGGAATGCATTCAGGGAAATGATCAATCATTTACGTATCGCGCTGGTTGAGTTTGTATAGAGGTCGATTTACGCTTGAAACAGGGTTTCTAATCGAGGCACAGGTGAAAATGGATCGGGATTGCCATAGGGGTGATTAGAAGAGACGTGATGTAGAGTGGTTGGTTTTCGAGAGCGCTTCAAGTGTATGGGGTTGAGTATCGGTGGATAAGTGCGTATCAATAGATTTCCGACTGTTACAATTTCGGAAAAGGTGTAAGAGAAATTTGGGGGTTATTTACCATTACTTAGTCACCGAAGATGTTGATCCGAATTCTGATTTGATTAATAAATCTTAGGAATGATAAATTCACGGACATATTTTTAGACTTTCTCTATCCTTAAATATTTAAGTACATAATGTTTAATAGCAATTACAATGAGAGAAGGAAATATTATGAATTAGTTTGCAAAACTGCGATGTCGTGAAATAATGCATGAATTCATATAAAGTACAAACTTACGTGGCAAACTTAATCTTTAATGAATTTGAATTCAAATTTGTTTGCAAAGTTGCTTTACACTTTACACACTGTTTTTGAAATGTTTTACAAAGTCGTAGTATTACAATGTGTTTAGTGCGTCTATTTTCTGTGTATGCATTGTTAAGCAAAATTATGGGATTCGAAACTTTGTTCCATCTTTATTCTGCAACTTGCTAAGGAGCAGCTTTAGTATATTTGTATTCTGTTGTACCTTGCTGTATTTACATTTTAATTTAAAGAGTTAATATGTGAATTTTTCTATCTAAACTTGATGGTAAAAGTTACTATAAAACCATTTGGATTAACGACTTTTTCTACACATAATTTGCTATGCAACAAACGTTATAATATACTCAATACTTCTACTAAAGCATCGTCTCAATGAAATAAATCACCCTATCTTTACTGTCTTCTACTTAGATATAGTCGTTGATCTTAACTCGATCCAATCAAATTTCCATTTTGCTGAATAATATCTCTCGAACCTCAAAACACCATTCTCTTCAGAGGCCGGCTCATCCCCTCAAATTACACCCAAATCAACTCGACAATAAAACCATCCTAAAAAGTCGACAATAAAACCACCGTTTCTCCCTCGTAATTCCCGGAGACATCATTATTAGATTCGTTTCACGCACCGCGTTTGAAGAGTGCTCGTTGTCGATTCTCGCGAAATCCATAACTCTGTTTGAAAGGATCAGAGCTGTTTGATGTAACGTTCGAGCGAGTGGGAATTGAAGTGCACAACTCTTCGTGAGTAGATTGCAATCTTTCTCGAGACAATATGGCATTAGCGTGGCCACGGTACGAGACACGCTTCGAGCCACGAATTATGCCAATCGACGCGCTTATCGATCGCTCGTGGATACTTTTACTCGCGCAGAATACCTTGCCCCGGATCGCGGTGACGTCATGGCGCACACTTTTTGTCCTTTCGGGACAGTCGCGAGCTCCTTCGCAGAAAAAAGTTTTACCAACACTGGTCCAGTTTCATCTATGAGAGCAAAACTGTTACTACATTATTCTGCAGAACTTCATTTTTAGTCCAAACTTTGGAACCAAGCCTATATTTTTTCATTGTTTAGTGCTAACTCCGCAGTCATAATCATAAGGCTTTGCTTTGGCCAGGATTGTAAAAACTTTTTTTTTATTTTAGGGTAGAAACAATACAGGATTTAAATCTTGTAAAGAAGGATGAACATTTATAAATCAGATTGCATTTTCTGTAGATGACTTTGGTAACTTGATTAGAACCTAAATAAAAATGTTTTCTCTGAAAAAACGCTGTAACTACTTGTAGCAATCTGATTTAGAATTGATCAGTGCAATTTTCTTGTACAGAAATTGGCTCGATCTCATGTAATTGATAGACTTCAACAATTTTCTAAGAAGAAGCTAATTTTCCAACCCCTAAAACTAGAATGTCACTTTGACGACAATTTATCTCTAATGCAAATTAAGCTATGGAAACTGTAATGCATTCAGATGTTGATAGTGTCTCTACGCCCACCACAGAATGAAAACCAAATGAAATAACTCCGGTGCATCGAATGCAATGAAAATTAGCTCGAAATCTGGCAACAGCGTAACTGGCGCCCTCTGTATAGTGCAGAGGGCGCCAGTTCCGCTGCCTCCCTCACTCTCAGATTTCATAACTTAAATTATTATATCAGACCAGGAAAATTCGTTTACTTGACTCACATACACTGATTATTTTTTCCGTGTTGCGGGATCGTTGGCTCGGTTCGTTGCACAACCGACAACGCAGAATCAGCCGTTCGCAGAAGTCGTTCGACGTCACGTCCACGTTGCGGAAACGAGTTGTTTTTGTAACATAATATACAAATCGCGCGGTTGCGACCACGAGAAGCTTGTTTTCTTTCGCGGGAACCGTCGCGCAATGTTATCGGCACCGCTTTGTATTGGAAGTTGACTTTCCGAGCGGTTACCGTCAAACGCAAGGTCGCGCGGTGTTTTGTTTTGACGACATTGGGGTGGTTGTTTTGAAACGGAGAGTGCTTATGAAAAATAGGTCTTAGCAATGATGGAGTGAAGATTGGGTTTATCTTGAAAAAACAATCTTGTTGAAAAATTGACTGGGATTGTTTGTAAATATCACCACGGGCGCCATTTTTTTTTATTTGAAAAAATTTGCAAATAAAGACTAAAGTATGATCTTTTTGAATCCCAAAACCGTTTCCTTCTATGTTTTTTCATTGACCCAAAAAAAATTCCAAACTTTGCCTACTTTTTGGTCATTTGAATGAGAACCTCCCCTTAAGCGCTGGACCGCTTATAACGGTGAATCCATTGAAATGACACAAACTAATTACATACTAACGGGCGAAAAAACAATAATGGCGGCGATTAATGTAATTATTTGGATTCGGCTGAATCGCCGGATCCCTTTAAAGGCCAAAGCGATGTTTGGCCTTTAAACTGCAGGCGCCGCCAAGTTCGCCCAACAGTAATAATTCAGCGTGTTTGATTCATCGCGAATTCTACACTCGGGTCCATTATCAAGTATTCACACTCGTTTTGAATTCTGCGCGCGTTTTAATATCAAGTATTAACGTCGGCCGACATTCTCGCGCAATTCTGCCGTGGCAAACAATTCGAAAACTATTGTTCCGCGAAATCCAAGGATGCAAAATACGTCTAACGATGCAGTTTCGATTCCACGGCTGCAATCCCGAATTCGTCCACGCATTCGTTAATTAAGTTTATAATTAACCATTCATAAACTTAATGAGCAATTACCGGTCGACGGTTTACGATACTTTGGGGCCTTTGTTGTAACAATTTCATAGAGGGTTTGGTCGCAGTTACGCTGAATTGAAATTTTCAGAGTGCGACGTAGTAGAGGGGGAGGGGGGGGTTAGATTCCTTGTGGTAATTGTGGGGAGATTGATCGGCGGTGTAATTGCTCGTTAATTTTTTTAGTAACGCTTTGATGTGGCGCTGCTTCGCGCTGCGGATTAAGAGCGGTTAAATAGTTTATAAAGTCGTTAAACGATTATTAGCGGAAGCGCTCGGAGTGTTTTATTAATTTTATGGACTGGTGTCGTAAGGTTGGTTATTGTTAGCGTTTTTATGGTTAGGTGTAATTAATTTGAAACATAACTTTTGCTCGATTTCGGCGAAAAAACGGCGATTCGGAATAAATTGTGCAGTCGTAATATGAGAGAGATGTGGGAATTAACTTTTCGCGATGAAGAGTAATTAAATATTTTCTAATATTGCCATTCTTTGTGACGAATTCAGTCATCCGGCAAAGGGTACAAAAAGTTATTGAAATTTTCTTTACATTAGAAAGTGTATTCTGTTTTAAAGCTATACTAAATGGTCAGTGTATGAGGATAAAAGGAAGAGAAAGATATCTGAAATCGAGATGAAAGGTTGTTTAAATCCTTTTTTTATTTTTTCAAGATAAGACTGTCAAAATATGAATCGATTTTAAAATCATCTATCAATAGCTAATGCGGATGTTTAATCTAGGTTAATGTTTGCATTAATTTTAAGTGTGTAATCTGGTAACCTAATAAGAAATCTGGAAGTAAAAGTGATTTAATTAAATCTAGACCAAAAAATATTACTACTTTGCCTTAAACTGCAAAATTCAACATTTTCCTTCATTGCCACAATTACGTCGTTACACATGATGAACTGCTCGTCACAGATTGGTGCTGTGAAATCCTCTCCGATTCAGCCTTTTATACACTTGTTCACAGTCACATTACGAGTGGTATCAATGTCAGAAGAACGCACTTCTGATTCGTAACGCGCACATAAAAGTCGTGCAAGTTGTCATAACGTAAAGCGCGCCTCGAAAAAAGACTAGAACATCATCGCCGCTTTAACGCCGGCATAAAATATTAAGTATTATGTTTGACGCCTCACGCCCCTAGTCGGGCAATAATACTTGTTTTTCATGCCGCCTCCTGCTTTTTTGGCCACTATAAATGCATCTTGGTTTTTCCCGCAAGTATCTCAATATATTTTCCATTTCAAACATCTATATTTCTGTCTCGTCCTTGGTTACAGTTGAAATTTCGTTGTTCGGAAATTTATGTAATGAAATTAAGTCCAAATATAATTTTTTTACTTTCAATTTGTACGTATAAAACATCCAAGTGGATAGTCGAATATTAAATTCGAATACTTTAATATTTGTCGCATTTTCGGGATGGATTTTCGTCGCCAGTTTTTTCGACTCGTCGACTCTTTTCATCGTTGTAAAAAATTACCGTCGAAATTTATGAAACTCGCCGATCGGCATCCACCCTATTATCTCTGGGTGTTCCATTAAAGCGCGACGAAACAAAACCCCGTCGCCGTTTGGCGAATGAATTTCGCGCCGAAATTGGTCCAGGAGGCATTTGAGTAATTAGGCGGCATTTTTAATGCGCTTTGATCCGATTAATTCCACGCGAGAAATCGTTTTCGCGACACCAAATTGCCATTGATACAAATTAGTTTGCCAAACGACAACTGGGTGGGATTCCCTGTGTAGAAAATTGGCGTCACAGTCAAATCCGAAAAGACGTCCTCCTTTGAGTCGCGCGAGCCATTCAAATAGCGATGGATTACGTGGCAGAAGTAAACACAGAATTACCATTTTTGTTTAATTAAAGTGTCGTCGGGACGAGTTTTCAACGAAAAAAAAAAAAAAAAAATAGTGGAACTCTGTTTTGATTGGCGCAGGGTTACGTCAAACGATCGAACGCCGATAAGAATTTCAACGATGAACGGACACTTTTGGAATCTTCGTATTCAAAGGAGGAATGTTATAATTAAATGTATCGAACGCGGGAAAAAAGTCGCGGTGAGTTTGATTTTCGAAGGTGGCTTTATTGAATGGCGAATCCTGTTAACGACAAAAACTTAACGAGATAACGAGGTTTAGATACTTTTTATTGATAAAACTTCCTAATTTCTAGTAAGAGATAGCTAAAAAGAAAGTATTCCGTGATTGGGAAAATTGTTTATATATCATAACATGCATTCCCTAGGTTATGATGTGGCTTGCCTTATCATAACCTGATGAAGCCCTGATCATGTTACCCTCATCCAATGATGAGGCATTCTAACCAAACCTGATAAGGCCAAGATCAGGTTGCCATATCATAACCACATCAAAATTACATGGTTAGAACCTGATCAGTTTTCCTGATGAGGTCCTGATAAGGCAAGCCACAGAAGGGGCAAGCCACATCAGGGCCACACCGATTCCAACCGTTACATTTGACTCAAAGCCTCATTGGAATACCCCATCAGGGCCTCGTATGGTTTTGATCAGGAATCCTTTGATCATGATTGCCAAATCAATTCCTGATAAGGCACACACCTCTGATGTGGCATGCCAAATTACATTTTCTACTAGAGTAGTAAAAAAAACATATATTTCATATGTTTATATGTGCAACCTAAACAAAAACTTTTTAGAAATAGCACATCAAAGGGTTAAAGATTCGCTTGGCCTTCAGTACTCCAGTTTTTTCATTAACGTCAAAAGATGTCCGTTTTCGAGCACGCGAAATAGCTCTCACACGTTTCGTGCATTCAGTTGCGAAATCGAACCCTCCCATCCCTCATCTCGCTTCAAAACAACAGTGCCCCTCTGCGTCGGGTCGTTTTAAACTGCAACGCCAAGTCAAATCGCGGCAAACCCTATCCATCACCGACCAAAATAGCACCGCGCTCTCAACTGCCGACAAAAACACATTCACGAGTTCGATTCCCAGGGACAAAATCGCGCGACGAGAGATTTGTTGGGAGAAAAGAGCCGCACTTTTGGACGTGTGTCCAGATGATCAAATGTGCTCGAGAGTCCGATTCGGGCGTTCGCGCAAATGAATGCGACGTGTAGCGCGCGATTTTGTGGACGCTCCGGCTCGAAGGACCAGTTCGTTTAGGAGCATTCGTCAACTGAAAGTTGCTGGACAGAAAGAAATGATTTACGAAAATGTATATTGCTTACACTTTCAAAACTGCCATTTAAAGTTTAGCAGATTCCTTTGAAATTTAAAAGATGTCCCATTCAGTATATGTCCAAAAAGAATTTCTTTAATGATGAAATGATCCATTTGAAATTTAAGGATTCCTTTAGAAACAAACCATTTTAAAAATAAAAGGATATTGCTTTATATTCTAAAGTAGGATTTTTATGATATTTAATTTAAAGGAATATACCTGAAAGAATACAGTTTGATTGTTAGTAATTTTAAGAGTGTAAACATTTTGTGAGAAATTAGTAATCTTTCGGAATTCGTATTAACTGCTACTTTATACAACAGAAATCCATAATTTTTACTTTGTATTTTGTGATTTTTCTCGTCATGGCGTACTTTTTGATTACAGGTTACTCATCTCTCTTTTTCTCATTATTTCATATTCAAATCATTCAAAAGACACTTTCAAATACTACCTTCAAATCCACACTTGGTTAATCATAGAAAATTGGTCCAATCCAGAATATACCACAGAAACCTTCCAACGCAAACATGTTCCGACAAAAATTTACATGTGACCTGGAGAAATAAATTGGAAATCTCGAGGCTGCGAAAATTATAAATAGAAATCTACGGTCTTTACAACTAATCGGTATTGTATTATAAAATGTGCCCTTGTGGATTGATTATTTATTTTATAGCTTGTAGACATTAATGATACTATAAATTTCAATAAATTACAATTTCAAATGCAATACTTCTTGGAGTGCAGATTCATACCATCTGTGAGAAGACGCATTCATATATTGTGTTCGAAATAAATACATTTCTGATATGGAATTTCAGTTGTATAATAAAATTAAGTAAACCTAGACAGTTTATTTATAACAAAATGTATTAATAATTTTGCAAATTAGATTTAAATAAATGTGAACGAAATTATAATTATAACAATTCTAATAAATCAATTATGATTTATAAGAATGTTATAATTATATATTCGATTCTAATTTATCCGGCAACAATGCCCGAATTTTCAGTAAATTCAATAAAAAAAATTAAGGTGTTCCCAAACACTTTTGTCATTTTTTCAAACATTCTCGCATATCCTCAGTACTGAATAGTTCGGTAAAAATATTCAGATATTTTTCCGTTTATGCCTATGCTATTTCCATTATCAAACAAATATTAACCAACAAATTCCAAAAGATAAAGTCAACGGTAAAATATATTCCATGCATTTCGATGGACAAATGTGTCTGCAGACAGTTATACATTCAGCAATACATCTTCTGGACGTGTGCATCGAAACCGCGGGGATCGGCGAATTCGTCGTAACTGCTCGCCGTGAGGCAGCGGCACGCGCGATACGCGCTCGTTGCCCCCTCCCCCTCCCTTTTGCCTCTTTCCCCCCACCACCGTCGTTCATAGTGCAATCGCGGGAATCTGTGCCAAGGCTCGCTCTCGTCTGTTCGTTAAACGCCGGGTCAGAGGCAATTCTCGCCTGGTTTCTCGCATCCGCGCTGTCTTTTTCTTCGTCGCGCGGCGGCGTCGACCCGTTCGGCCCTTTTGTTCCCCTTTTTTCGCTCGGCTCGCTCCGCCGTCGCCGGATCCATTCATGCGCCCTTTTTTGCCCGCTCAATGAAAAGCGCAGTTAGACTTCGAGATACGCTGAATTTGACAGTCACGTGGCAGATATCCAAGCGACGTACGACCCCGCTATATCGCCGCTTCATTATGTCTGTTTTATTATGCGAGGCCGCGAGTATTTTCCCGCGAGTTCGCAACTTTCGGCCGGAAGTTCGTTCGGACGCGCGACCGTTTTTTTCATGTCATCCGGCGGTTTTTGTTGCACAGGTTTTTTCGCGGAGTAACCGGAATCGTATTGAAAAGTATTGAAATTCCGCTGAATGTTCAATACGAATTAAGGTGGGACTATCGTGAGTCATGGTCAAAACATAAATTATTTCTTGCGATCGCTAATGATAGTGAAAATATAGATAGCTATACAGTATATAGGTGAATAATA
>JABFPB010001656.1:0-23949 GCA_022817645.1 Ceratoteleas bidentatus | reverse complement strand
GCTTAAATTGGACGAAGATGTTGCATCTATTCAGCAATGGGCTGATACCAATAAACTTGCCCTAAATTTATCTAAGTCTAAACTTATGCTCTTTAGTACGCCACGGTTCACTCGTAATGTTTGTCTCGATACAATTCGTAGTTTCAATCTTCGCGCCAATTCCATTCCACTAGTTAGTTCAGCAAAAAATTTAGGGGTGCTGTTTGACAGCTACCTGGACTGGACAGCCAATTGCGTCAGTGTTAGCAGGAAAATCTTTGGCACTCTCAAACGACTCAGGTCTTCTGGAGGTTCGCTCTCCACCACTGTGCGCATCCACCTTGTAAAATCCCTTATACTACTTCTGATTGATTATTGTTGCCTTATGAATCTTGGCATCGGTTCAGACCAAGAGAGAATTTTACAAAGAGCCCTGAACACGTGCATCCGATTTATTTTTCGTATTAGAAGTCGGGAGCATATCTCCCCATATTATCAGCGGCTCAGATGGTTGACATTTAGAAAACGTCGTTACTTTTTTCTTGGTTGCCTCATATTCCAACTCCTGTCCATTAGTACCCCGACATATTTGGCCTCGCGAATCGTGCCATTCTCTCCCGGCTTCAGTCATGCTCTTCGCGTAGAGCAGCGACTTACTGTTCCATATGCGAGACGAGAAGTATACCGCTGCTCCTTCTCTGTGGCAGGACCACGTTTCTGGAATGCTCTTCCTCATGCGGTGGTCTCGGCGCCGAGTCTTCTTATATTTAAAAGCCGACTGCCTCCTTAAGCACGATATCCCTGGCACTTAACGGGGATGACCACCTTCTTTTGGAGAATATGTTTGAGATTATTCTGTGCTGTAATTTTTTCGCGATTGCCTATTTGCCATCCTAGGTTTATCCCTACTTTGTATTGTGCTTTTCGGTAACTGATATTTTCTTATTTCATAATTTCTATGTTCCCCTCCTCGGTAGACATATAACTTATTATAATTTAGATTATTATTATTATTCGAATATTGTATATAGTCCATTACGGGACTACCCAGGACTCCTAACTTATTAAAGGATTATTATTATTATTATTATGTCACGATCACTCGGTGATCGTGACATAATATCGGTAGTTTTCTGTGCAGATTGCCAATCATAAAGTCTGCTTTTCTAAAGTTTGTATGCGTTTTCCATTTTCCATTTTTAAGAGTATACTACTTAATTGCAAACCTGAAGAGTACGTGGAACAAAATGTAGTATGGTTGTAGAATCTACAGTCATGCTACATTTTGTACATCTACAATGTATATGTGTTTTTAATTCATGAACTTGTTTTACTTTACATACATTTTTTACTTCTTGAATGTCTTCTACACTGGAAAAAACTGTGTAAAAGTACACAATATGTTATGTATTCTGGTTACATTACACAACATCTTGTGTAATTTTACACAATATATTTTGCAGTGCAACCAGATTACACAACATGTGTAATTTCGCGCAACCGTTTGTACAGTGTATGCAATGATATCAGTTAAGCACAGATTTACACAGCGATTTTTATTTCATTCGCCTAAAAATATTGTAAAATTAGTTAACTGTTATTCTGATTAACGTAAACGTTTATAAACTATACCTGAATGACGACAACTACTTACATGGAAAAAAAGCAACTGAATATGTTACCGAACTATTCAGTAAATTGAGAATATGAGTTTCTTTACAAAAAAATTAGCGACCTGTTTGGAGATAACGTCCGAATTTTCAGTCATTTCTACGTTAAGTTACGGTGTTTCTCTGAAACAGTTTGGAAATATTCTTTAAATGACTTCTTATATCCTGAGTTTGCTGAATAATTTCCTCTTTTCCGCATGTAGACAAATCTGTCGTTTTGTCATTTCGAAATAGCTAAATAATTAATTCGCTCATTTAGGTCTGGCAAACCTCATTCGCAAACGTCATCTTTCGTTTTCCAACTATTGGCTTTGCAGATTGGGCCAGATAACCGCGTTTCATACCGACCTTGGGCCGACGATTGACAATTTCTGTGTCAACAATGGACCGATTGTTTTTTTTTAACATGGATAATCTATTTTCGAGAAACTTGTCAAGTAAATTCATTTACCCGTCAAACTAAACATTTTACTTATGCCACTTCCAGTTAAGCTGTTTTAAGATGAAAGGTTACTCGAAGTTACGTTTCAAAACGTTTTAATTCGTTTTGAGTCGTTTGTAACACGTTTATAAAACATTTGTAATAAAACGTTTTTAAAACGTTTTTGAAACGTTTGACGCTACAATAAAATTTATTTTTTGTTTGATTTTAAAAACGACAGAGTAACGTTAGGTTAGGGTAAATACAACGCAATTATTGTTCAGTAGTATACGTTGCAATTTTTAAAACGTGAAAGACTACTTTTAAAAATGTAAATAGTTGTAAATTGTCGATGTCTGACATTATCATCACACGTTTGCAACGTACTTTGTAAAATTTAAAACGTCATTTCTCCCCGTGTGGGTTAAGAAGAAAAGCCTGCGATCAATACCCCATGAGAACATAACGTTTTTAAAACGTTTTCAGAAGGTTTCGTCATCATTGCTTTCCGTAAAGTTGTCCTAGTGTCAACTCTGAGTGATTGCGGCTCCTCTGAGTTGACTCGGAGGTAACTGTGGAGAGTGCAATGTTGTCTGGGTACCGTCACAGGAATCATAGTATACTTTGGAATATTTACGACGTCACTTTTCTTCGTGCAACATTTCCCACAATCAGAGCATGTTTTTAAAGGTACATTTGTCATACCTTTTATGTGTACAGCTCTATCCATCTTTTTTATATTTTCTGCTCAATTCAAATTTGGCAGCAATATTATGTTTTGTTTAGTCAAATATTGCAGCGTGAGGTTGAAAATCGGTATTAGACATCGTTAGATATCAAGTCGAATATAATTATTTGCAGTTCAAAATGCATAAACGACCATTTTTCAATTATTTTTTGTTTTGAAAATTGGACGGAGGTAAAAAATTGTGTATGTGTGTATGTGCTTAAGTTTCTTTCCCTCTATAATGCATATATGCATTATTGCAGATTTACTTGACCACTTGGTCATGTAGTTGATTTTTCCCTTTATCTTCCCCTTAATTACAACTTACTGGAATAGTAGGAATTTTTTATATAATTTTTGCCTAACCACCCTTAAAATCGTAACCCATCATCCTCCCCCCTATCCCCCCATTCGTGCCCGCGCGCTCATTCATGGGACTGCGGCGCGCGCATCCCGCCATTCAGCGCGGGCCCGCGCGCAGCATGAAAGAAACGCGACGCTTGATGAGCGGTACGTGTTCGTCTATTATGATAAGAACGCAATGCCTGCAAGAAGGTGTGTTTGCGTAGTCGCGCGCGCGGCGCTGGCGTCGCAACCGGGCACGTAGGTGGCGCGCCCGAGATGGCGTGTGCCGCGACCACCACCACCGCACGCCACCCCCTCTCCCGCCCCCCTTTCACTGCGTTTTCACGGCCTTCCTTTTTCGCCGATTTTTTCCCGCCCCCCGCCCCCCCGTCCCCCGTCAGGACCCGGTCGGTTTTTTTCAGCCGTTCCCCCGGCGCGCGCCGGCGCGACCTGATATCTTTATTCGGCGGTGGCGCTGGCCTTTTACGACGCGCGAGTCTGTATCGGACGATGCGGCCGGCGGCCGGGTTGTTTCGGTTTCAATTTCATAAATGACGGAATAATTAGCGCCGCGGCTATGTATGGCACGCGGCGGCGCCGCGCGCGCCGTTGTCGTGCCTATATATAGAGTGATTGATCTATCGACCGGATATCGCGGTACGAAGTTCGCGCGAGGGGCAGGATTTCCGAGACGATGCCAGGGTCGTTAACAATTCGGAGGGATGATCGGGGAGTTTGGAATTCGGTTTCGAAATCGCGATTTTTTAGTCGGGTATGAAACTAAGACCATTAGTGTTGCAGTTACGACTTGTTACAATAAATAAGTATCATGCAAGTTGTAAAACTTATACTACTATAAGTGCTAGAGATTTGTTAGAAGTGTTAGAAACTTATCATAAGTGTATTTACGTAATTTTTGGAAGACATTTTTGGAATTATATCTTAGTATAATATCTTAGTATAAATAATGGCGGCGGAGAGTTTGTAATTTCATTTGGATTTTAGGATTTAAAATCAATTATTATAATATTACCATTAGTGTTGAAGGCTTGTTTAATTTAATAAGTGTAGGAGACTTGTGTATTGTATTGTATTGTCATAAATGTTGATAATTTATTATAAGTATACTTTATGATATATATGTATATAATTACTTTTTTAAATAATACCATTAATTAAAATGTCGATATCAAAGACTTTCTTAAACAGATCGGAGATTAGGATTTATAATCAGGTTTAATACCAATATCATTAGTGCTAGTTTTATAATTTGATAAAGTCATCCATATACGCATAGATGAAATTCCGATGACGTTGCGTGTATATCCAATACTATATATCCTGAATCTATCCCAAATTATTAGTAAAAAATCCTCAAAGAATTCCTTATATGTGTATCACATACTCTCTGCATACCTGCAAACTTTCTACCATATTTCAATTTATTTGTAATGAATTCCCAGTACATTCCATGTGTCCCCAACATATTATAATTACATCCCAAATTATCTTAACAGAATTCCCCGAAAATTCCAATTTACATTCTATTACACATCGAATATACTTTGATTCATATTTCGAGCATAATCCAGTAATATTTTCTGTAAATCCCCCTAAATGCAGATTTGCCAATAGTATAACAATAAAACATAATTGCACACCACTATCCAGGAATTCCGCTGAAAACTGTTCACCAGTAATTCGCGTTTATCGAAAATATCGAGCTGCTGAACAGCTTCGGTAAGAGACCGAACTTCTAATGGGACATAGGAATAGAAATGAATGAAAAAGTAAAACAGCGTAGTCCGGCTTCAATTAGTATTATGCCACGCGAGAATGTAAATGGCGATCCGCGGCGAAGAAATCGGTGGAATTTTAGATGCCAGTTTGATAAAGTTGTTGCACGAATGTCGAGGAAGTGGCGAAAAACATAAACGAAATGCAGGAAAGAAGATAAGACGAGAAACGGACAAGTTTGCCACGAACCTCGGCGAAACTCGGATTGAGTCTCGTAAGCCTACCTGACGTTTGTCGAGACATTGGAAATTTAGTGATTTCTTAACTTCTTCTCGTAACTTAAGACAACAGTCCCCCTTTTTCAACAGAAAAAACGGTAAAATCGGCTGAAACAAATTTCTAACTTTTTTCGATTTATTTGTTTGTTGTAAAAATGTGGCGTTGAAAAATAATTGTGCATAAATATTCATGATCGTTAAAGGCTTTTTTCCGTTTTTTATATGTAACTAGTTTCTCCTCGACTTAATTAGCGTTTTTCAAAACATTGCCATGTTGGTCTAATTCTGTTTTACATTTTCTTCCAAATTGCAACAAAAACTGGAATTCATTATCCGCTGGAAGCAGTCAATCAACGTCCAATTTGGAACGCCGTAGGAAACGTTGTTTCATTGTTCTTCCTTGTAAGACAAAGGACTTAATAAGATCGATGGATCTACCTTTTAATGCATTCACTATAAAAGTATATCAAATGATTAGTCGAAGTCATCGCAATGAATTTCAATTTTCATTGGAACGCTAACTTTGTTGTAATTTTTAAGACTAATCAGTATAATTAAATCAATAGTTTATTCTTGAAAATATTAATTGAAGTTAAATTTTTTTTCAGTCGTATTGATGAAATAAATAGTAATATATCAAAAATATGCACTGAGAGAAAAATATCCGTAAAAATTACTGTTTAAGCAGTGATGTTGGGGTATTAACGACAATGAAAACATAATTTTACTACTTTTTGCAATATAATGTTTTCATTGTCGTTTATATCCCAGCATCACTGTTTAAATAGTAACTGTTACGGGTAATTTTCTCTCAATGTGGGAATACGATTGCTTGAGGGTTCGTGTTGTGAATACCTACAGATTCCGAAAAGAAAAATGTATTTCGGAAAAATGTATTAGGAAAATTGAAAGGGAAATTCTTGAATGTAATGAGGATATACCAAATACATTTAGGAAGTTTCCCAACAGTATCAGGAACTCTCCTCGTGGATATATATTGTGGGATCGTGTTCGGAAGTTTTCTACATGTATCGGGAAACTTTCCAGATTGTGTATTAAGACATTTCCTGAAGCTATCAGGTAATTCCGAATTAAGATTTTGTCAAAATCTACTAGGAGATTTTCTACATATATCGGGGAATTTCCTAAATACGATTTAGAATTTCACAAAATCTGTTAGGAAATTTCCATCGTGTATCGGGAATTTATCCTAATTGTTAAAAGAATTTTAATAAACAAGAAGAAAAAAAACTTTATGTCAGTCCGGTATATTTTTTATTTTAAAATCCATCTCACACGAAGAGTGAACCCGGAACTCGGCGGTGGGAAGCCAGAGACATTACCCCTCGGCCATAGATAAGCGGCAACATCTGAGCTCGCGATTTTCGGCGATAGATAAATTGGGAATTTAATAAAACATTGGAAAACATTGATTTAATGTAATGAAAATCCAGATTTATACATTTCATGTTTGAAAATTGTTAATTTTAATATTTTAATTATAAGTATTACAATACTGATATAAATCGTTCCTAAAACAACATTTTCTAAAACAATCAGAAAATTTCCGTTCCATGATTTTAGTAAACACTAGTAGGAGATTTTTTACAAATATCGGGGACTTTCTTAAAATGTACCGAGAGTTTCACAAAATCAATTAGGAAATTTCCTACACGTATCGGGATATTTCCTAAATGTTGTAAGGAATTTGAATAACCAAAAACAAAAAAAGATAATCTTCTTTTGTTTCTTCTTCTTCCTAATATTTTGACGATTCATATCTAATTTTTATTAAATTCACAATTTATCTATGGTTGAAAATCCCGAATTGTCAAATGTGGGCGCTTCGGTCGAGCGGTAACATCTCCGGCTTCCCACCGCGGATGCCCGGGTTCGATTCTCTGGGTTGGATTGATTTTGAAACAAAATATACCGAATTGACATATAGAGATTTTTTTATTTTTGGTTATTAATATTCCTTATAATAATTAGGAAAAATTCCCGATGTAGGACATTTCTTAATTGATTTTGTGAATTTGTAAATTCGTATTTAGAAAATTCCCCAAAATATGTAGGAAATCTCCTAGTAGGTTTTGACAAAATCTTAATTCGGAAATTTCCTGACTGTTACAGGAAATTTTTTAATGTACGATCTGGAAAATTTTCCGATACATGCAGGAAACGTCCGACTATGATCCCACATAATATATACCCTAGGTGAGTTCCTAATAGTTTTGGAAAACTTCCGAAATGTATTCGGTATATCACGTTTCAAAATTCCTGTTGATTCCCAAATACTTTTTTTCTTTTCGGAATCTGTAAAAATTCACAGCATGGAGGTTTGGAACTATTAGATTAATTGGGAACTTAATGTAAAAAATACGAGATTTTACGTTATACATTACGTTTAATTGTAATTTGTCGTAAAAATAACGTAACATTTTGTGAAACCAGAATTTTTACGTGATTTTCAAATTAAATCATAACATTTTACAAAATATTGTTCGAAACCGTATTCATTGTTTACGAGTTCGGACAAGAGAGCCCGCGTGGAAAATAATCAATCTAAATTTGGTCTGGTGTCAGACTGTATCCAGACTGTTTCCAGACTGTAACCAGACTGTAACCAGACTGTAACCAGACTGTAACCAGACTGTATCCAGACAGTTGCCCGACTGTATCCAGTCTAAATCCATTTTTACAATCTGTAATATATACAACATATTGCAATATTTTTGTCGAAGATATTTAAAACATACTTTATAGAATACATACGTCACCAATGTAGTTTTTGATCATAAAAAGATCGATATTCGTTGTATCCAGTAATATGCATACAGTATGTTGAAATTATCTTGAAAATACTTCGGATTAACTCCCCAGGAATTTTTTTCAGTATCAAACAAAATTCCAGTCTCTATTCCAACACATTCACCACCTATATATATTCTATATTTTACTTACTACGCTGTTAAAAATATCCTTTTGGGCCAAAATTAAGCATTTTGGCACAAAAGAAATCATTTTGGCAGAAAAGGAATCCTTTTCATTTAAAAGGAATCGTTTTCATTCAAAACGAATTTTTAGGTTAGTTTTTTCAGTGTGTGAAGATATTATGGCTTCTGACATAGATCGACAAAAAAGTAAACATTTTTAATATTTCATTGCAAACTGGAAATACAAAAACCTGAGTTTTATTGGTCAATTAACATTTCTAATCGCAGTTAAACCGCAACTGATGACGAGAAATACGTATTACCAGGAGGAAGACGATGGGCATTGAAAACGTCGCAAATTAGTCGCGGGATTGGTCCATAATCCTTGAGGGATGCCAACCGGTGGTGCTTACGAACCCGGCGGACGAGACCGTATAAATGAACTTTGACCCCACCATGTCGGGTCGGCTCTCCTTTCGACCAACTTATTCTTTAATTCCTCCCCGTTCCTTGCTGGGCTATAAAAGCTATACTAAAAATTACGAGACTGCAGCCACCCTCTGAACGATTGAAAGTAATGAGACATAGCGGCAAATCTCGCAGCGAATTCCACAAAGTAGGCAATCATTGCGACTAATGTCGAATACTAATTCACACGAGGCTGAAAGATGTTGTACATTGACAACGATTAATGAAAATTTACTTTCGTTTCGTTCGTTATTTGCTGATACATATTTACGCGAATTACGGGAATCATTTATATAAACCTATAGATACAAAATCTATATAATCTAAGTTTATTTCAAGATACATTTTTTTATAATAACGACAGATACTCTACATAATCTAATCTCACATTTAATTAAAATATTTACATCCGAAAATCAAGTTGTGTCAGCTTGAAGATAAAAATGTCCTTAGAGCTTAAGTCTTTATCACGAGTACAATTTTATTCGGATCACCGTAAATGAAATTCTGCTAAATAAATTGAATTTTCACTTCTAAAGCGGGAAATATTATGCTGGCTAATATTTCCAAAATATATATACGCATAATTGTTCATCGCTGCCTACCGAGGTACAAAAGTAATGTAAATAGAAATCGAATAAAATGTGAATAAAAATTCGCACTTAGATAGAAAACAAAGGAAGAATATATCGCAATTTGTGTTAGACTTCGCGCACGTATGAACGCTATTTTTCGTTTGCGCAAAAACGATTTATAAGCCGTAAATGTGCCGCTTATAAAAGTCTTAGAAAGATTGCCGGTTTTAATCCGTGAGCGGAGAGCAGAAGAGGATCGCATTCGAGGCGATCTTCTTAATTGATCTACTACCAAATATAACGTCGTTAAAGGAATTACGGGCAGGATCGGTGGTCATCGCGTGCAGAAACGCTTTTCGGAGAGAGCGAAGCGTCTGAAATCATGCTACTTGGTCCGTCGATTTCCTCACGCTTAAGCTGACAAAAAAAGGTATAGCATTGTTCGCGATCGTAAATAAAAGAAATCCTTGTTATGGCTTTCGCCGGGGGCCACGATTCTTGTCGCCCCTCTCGAGTTATTAAGCCACCATCGACCCTCCTCGCGAAGCCAACCGCAACAGCCGGGTTAATTCCTTAACCCTTATAGACTTCAAGATAATTTAAGAACGGTCTTAGAACAGTCATCATTAATATACATATCTTAGAAAAACTGTTACGCTCATTCAATCTCATGATATGCTCATAATTCTCAATTTTAGCGTGAATTATGTAACCTTCTTTTTCCGCTGATAAGCGGAAAAGCGCCAACTGAGAGGGGCGGTAAGAATTGGACGTTTTTTTATGTAATTACCCTGTAAACAGTTTTTGATTAAAGTAAATTTAGAAGAATAGGATTATATGATTCTCATTTCACAATCTGGACTTCACAATTAAAATAGAAATTTTGAAATACCAGTCTCTGAGATTACAAAAAACGTAAGTGCAGTTTTCATATACCCCAAATATTAATTTCGTTTTTACTAGTACATATTAGATTTTCTCAACCACAAGATTACACATACGTACTTCATATGTTGCCTATGTCACACGACATTTCACGATTGCTGTGCCATGCATTCAAATCCTTGCAAACGCTTGTACACTAGAATTCAATCCAATCTAGTGTAAACTTGTGTGTACTAATGGAATCGTCTTTCTCACACTCACTGCGAGAGACATTTGGTTTCTACGCTTCTACAAGAAACCAAATAATGGTATTAAAATCTAACCCATTTTACATCAATTATTAACAAATGCGCCTACAATCTATTCTCATAATAAAAGGAAACAAAGCAGCAATTCTTACTTAACCTGGCGAGAAGAATAGTGCATTATTTATTGCAGATTTGTCCAACCCAAGATTCGAAATGTGTATCGAGTCACTCGAACGTGTGCGAGTGTAGTAGGTAGGAAAAGGGTTACGTAAATGAAGTGAGATACGCAGAGACTATTGTAGGAGGGGCAAATGTATACCAGGTGCCTCTAGGATCTTGGCATCTTACGCCCCGGACGATGCATAATTTATAACGCAAGAGGGGCTTAAGACAGTATTAAGATCTCTCGTTTTGCTCCTGTCCAGTTATTACTCCTAAGAAATCGAGATTTAAACCGAATCCTGCATTGCCTGAAAAAATTTTTTTCATTCAGTTAATTTGTCCTTAAACGATTCAGAGATCAGACACGGGTGTATATTAATACATACAGTTGATACCATCAAATGTACAAATATGTACTGCATACTTAATCAATAATGCTCAACCAATTAATGTGGAAATTCTAGTAAAACACTTTATTAAAATAATTTTCATTTTCTGTTTGCCAAAATGTCCAAAATGAAAGATATTTTCTAAACTAAACTATTTGTAGGGTTATAATAAATACATACTTCAGTCACAATTAACTTATATTTCTCTCAACGGATGCTGCACTAATAAGCAGTAGCTTTTTTGTCGACGACCTGCCATACTTTTTATCATCTTCTCTTTGATCTACTATATACCCATGATAAATGTAATCCTTGGTGTGGAATATTACGAACATATTTTGCACAGGGATATCATTACGAGCCTTTTCAGTCCGTGGTTTGATAAATATATATCGCAAATCACCCAAACATTCGAAATTGTAAGAAATACAGTCGTAAAGCACCCGAAGACTTTATACGAAATGTATCATGCCTATTATTTCTGGATAAAATGATATTAGAAACGTGGAATCATCAGTTCGATGTTATTTGTCCAATTTTTCAGTATAAGGCGACCTTATAGGTTTGGAAAATGCATGAAAAGTTACCGACTGTGAAATAATAAAAGAGCATTTGCCAAAAAGAAGGAAGATAAAAAGATGACGCCGGTATGCTATATTGCGGAAGCGTCTTGGCTGGTTGGTTCGCGATAAAGCAAAGAGCTTGTGCTAAATACTTACATAAATCTGTATTGCCTTGCGCAGCACGAGAGAAGCTTATACTTCTACATGTTCATGCCAACGCACACCAAGCGAAATAACTTGCAGCTTGCCAAGGTCCCTTTTTTCAACAAAGCCCATCGTTTATAACAATGTATCGGCGGATCAGTGGTTCCGAATCAAAATTTATCAAATTCCTCCTCTATAGCTATCAGCTGTGAAGCAAATTTAAATACAATTAATCCGGACGGTGGTTGCGAAAGTCAGGTCCAACTCTAATGATACATTATTCAGATTCCCACACACGTGTAACGCACGATTGAACGACATAAATAACAAAACGCAGAACTGTCGACGGATCTGCGAAAGGATAAGGCTTCCGCAAAGCAAGCACGTTCCAAGGGTGAGACTCAATTGATAACGGATAAAAGCCCGCGCGTATCCCTCGCTAGGGATTCACTGGGCCAAGAAAAGTTTTGATCGAATTTTCCAACGACGGCAGGACGCCGACCAAAGCAAAGCGCGCTCAACAACGATAAATGCCACGGCCTCCTAAAGACCGCTCGATCAAAAGGCGAGGAATCTAATTTGCCCTAAATCGCATTAACGACATGTTGCCTAACTTTTCATTGCGCCAGTTTGTAATACCGCACATTTGAATCCTTATTGTAGATTTGAAACAAAAATATTTACACGAATAAAAAGTGCCAAGGGAAAAA
The DNA here is from genome assembly GCA_022817645.1 of Ceratoteleas bidentatus. NCBI lineage: Eukaryota > Metazoa > Arthropoda > Insecta > Hymenoptera > Scelionidae > Ceratoteleas > Ceratoteleas bidentatus. The sequence goes on along the minus strand of JABFPB010001656.1, from coordinate 11,712 downwards.
TAATACAGTGGGGCAGACACAAAAGCTGAGACTTAAAATAGATTTTATTAACCGGTGTTCTTAATTTTAACGTAAAAGATGAAATTTAGAAACAGTTTCTCTGCAACGGGCACACTCTTAAAAATTGTCACAGCAAGAATCCTTCTGTTAGAGAACGAAAATCAGTTCTTTCACAACATGACTTTAGGCGAAATGTTTTTAGGCGAAATTTCAGTTTTGTTAATTTAGTTTTGTCAGTTTTGTTAGTTTTGTCAGCTTTGTTAGTTTTGTTAGTTTTGTTAGTTTTGTCAGTTTTGTTAGTTTTGTCAGTTTTGTCAGTTTTGTTAGTTTTGTTTTGTTAGTTTGGTCAGTTTTGTCAGTTTTGTCAGTTTAGTCAGTTTTGTTAGTTTTGTCAGTTTTGTTAGTTTTGTTAGTTTTGTTAGTTTTGTCAGTTTTGTCAGTTTTGTCAGTTTTGTCAGTTTTGTTAGTTTTGTCAGTTTTGTTAGTTTTGTTAGTTTTGTTAGATTTGTTTTGTTAGTTTTGTTAGTTTTGTCAGTTTTGTCAGTTTTGTCAATTTTGTTAGTTTTGTTAGTTTTGTCAGTTTTGTTAGATTTGTTAGCTTGTCAGTTCTTTTCTTCAACCTTTAAAGTTTTTACCATTTTTTTACCATTTTTTACAATTTTTACCACACGCTATACCATTTAAACGAATAACTCATTCCAAAGTAAAATATCTACACTATAAAAACAGCTGTCTTATTTTAAGACGTTTTTGAAGAAAAGACATTCAAAATGTCTCAAACGAAAATGTTCTCTGACGATAAAGACATTAAAAGTGTCTAAACGTTTTTTTCGAAGACACTTTGTTTTCCCGTGTACCAATAACCATTTCAAAAATAGTTTTTTTACCGCTAATTCGTATCTTTAAACAATATCAGACTTGAGACAGTCTCGATGCAAAAATCGTTATTGAAAACTAGTGGAAATGCTCATATAAATTCGTAACACAATTACACTAAATCTGCAATTTTATTGCAAAGTAAGCTCTCGATCGTTCGCTCTACCGATACATCTGTTGAAGCGAGCTATCATTTGCCGTTTATTTAAATGTCTTTCGCTTGCGTTGACTATAAATGTACACCCGCTGTCGTTATTAAACTTAGACAATAAAATATATTTCACTTTAATAACTTTCTAAGTCCCTTTCGTAGGTATGCATAATAAAGCCGGGAAAAAGTCGGTTAGATTCGTTATCGGGACGGTGTAAAGGGGTAGCCATAGAAAAGAAAATCTGCGGTGTTGCGGGGGATGGGCGTACACCGAGGTCTTCGTCGAATCTGCGGCTGCCGCGGCAATAAATCTGGCGGGTATATCTGAGCTCATGAATGTTATTAAGATACAACCCCCCGCGAAGGCACCGTGGCAGGGTGTAACGCAGAAGAGAAATACAAGTCGAGGCCGCGAAGGAGGGCGCCGGACTGCGCAGGGGAAAATAAGCAAAAGATGCCGAGAGAGCCGAAGAAAAGAGAGAATCAGCGGACTTCGGGACTTCGGGACTGCTGCTGAGAAGAAACGAGCCGGAGAAACGGTTATGAAGAAATACCGCCTAAGGTAATCCCTCCATAGATCACGGCCCGGTAGCCGCCACCGTTCCTTCGCTCGCGTTTCTTCCTAATACTGCAGACTTAACTTATACTTAAATCGCATCCATTGGAAACTCACGAACATTCGCGTTTCAAATTTAACGAGTGATTGGGATAATAAGCAGGTCTTTTGCGTGAACAAGAGACAGTTAATTTTTTTTCCTTTTTTCATTCTTCGCAAATACGAAAATGTGGTAGTTCGAAATATATATGCAGAGGTTATGGATGTATTAATTGTACCATCTACAATTCTTCTGAATCCTTATATAAAATATTAACAACCCTAAGGGAACACGTCGGTTGAATCAAAGTTGATTTAACATTGATTCGATTGAATCAACGTTGATTCAACGTTGATTCAACCCTGTGTTCCCTTAGGGAAACATATGAACGACGTAGTTTGTTAACATTTTCAATGGACACTGCGACAGAATCTATGGCAATTTGTTACTTAACGTCTGTTTAATATTGAATATTGTTTGCGCCAATTCAAACAAGATCCATTAAACATAACTTATGTACCTCCGTAATTTTACCACGGACTTCCGTGTGCATGCGTTATCTACAACCAAGTCAACTTAACTGATATAGGTAGTTTGGACACAAATACAGGAGAATCTGTATAAACTAGACCTACGGCATGTCTCGGCCTAAATCGCATAATTCATTATTAAACACGCGTAATCCGTGGATTACGCGAAATATCGATCCACATTGACGGATAAAACAGTCCATTAAACAAGATAAGTCCCGCACGTGTCCTGAGACGTCTCGCGGCGGTCCAATTAATTAATTGCGTCTCCCTGTGTATGAAATAAACGAACGAACGAACATCAAAGCGTAGACTTCGGCCGTTTCGGTCCTTCGCCGTTGACCTGTCTGCCAATTAATAAAAGACCTGTGTGTTTGCTCCAAGTCCGCCGGAGCGTCTTATCCCATAATAATGAGTAAATACTCGTGAGCAAATTAATCGAGCATGAAGGCTCCTTTGGCGTATCGATATTTTGCTTTTCCTGTGTGCCGTGCAAAACACACAAGTGAATGGGTTTGCTTTATAAATCAACACCGGCGCGTCGAGTGTATGAAAGAAGCCCTCGAAAGGTTCGCAGGAAAAGATCAACATCATCGCGAATCAATTAAATTCCGGCGCACCAAGTGCGCGGGATTGTCTCGCGCACGATAACAGAAAGACGTATAAGTCTAAGGGTGGTTTATGTATTATGGCCAAGATATCCAATGATTTAGCTGAGGCTCGATACTCCTGGGAGCGCCCGGTCTTATCTCGCAAGAACGCAGTAACCGCGGGTGTAATCTTTTATTAATTCACTGACTTAGACAATTTATCGCAGCTTTTGTTTACCGCATTTGTATACCGCGCTTTAAATCTCGCGGAATTACTCTTTCGTACATTATCAGTGTCTTATTACCCTCGAAACGAGAAACGCCAGAAATATATGCCACCGGCGAGAAAAGTGACCCGGTCCCCACGAGGCCATTAAGGGCGAGAAACGAAACAAAGAAACGCCGAATGAGGGCTGGACGATTTTTTGCGATCGAGCGTCGCTGGTGCTGCGTCAACGGAAAAGCGATTTTAATTGCGCCGGGGTGAAATTTTCGTAGATATTCGCGAACTGTGTAAGGCGGGCGAGAACGCCGCTATATTATTATTAGAGTCCCTTAAGTCTAAGAGCCTTAAATCTGCGATAAGTTATGGGCACCCCTCGCCTCACACCCCCTCCCTAAACCCATACCTTATATACCATTTCCCTATAATATCTTAGTCTACGGAAGACGGCTCTGCGGTCTTTATCTCGCATACATTACACGACCTGAACAGGGCGAGGGGGGCTAGAGGTAATTGAAAATAACTGCCACCCTATACTGAGCCTAAGCCCCGTTCGCATCTAACCAAGATAAACCACCATGGATCATCTTTTTACTCGCGACTTGTTGGTGATATTTAACTTCTTCCGGTGGCAACGAAGATCGTGGAAAAGTCTGTCTCTCTGATGCTGCGGACTTAATCCGACTTTATAAGTACATGTATCATCGAAAAAAGGTGATTCTGTAATGGAGGATTTTTGGTTCATAGGTCAAAGGTGTCTGGATAGTCAGCCCATTAACGAAATCTCGTAAATATGAGACGTCTAAAAATCATCCCCGAAGAGAACATCCACCAATCGTAAAATCTCCAATGGTAAAATCTCCAAAATGTATCCCAAAAATCTCCGTCTCCCAAATATCTTCGGAAAATCCACGTAGAATCCTCGTGTTTGTTCTGTTACGATTGCTGACATTCACTAAATATTTTCTTGGGCAAAGCGAATAATTTGTTTCAATGGCCAGTATTCAGAATTAAGATAAATTGAGAAACCGGATCGTTTTTTATTGTATAGAAAAGACGTAACTGAATGTTTAAATAAACATTTAAATTTTGCGCAACTGGAGTGAAAGAGAAGAAGTTGTTTTATTGTTGACGTCTGTGATCGAAATGCTAAAAGGAAGCATTGCTTTTGTCGACCATTGTATGAATTAATGGTTTACTGAAATGTAAACGACGATCTTAAAGTTTACTCGGTAATGCGTAAAAAGTAATCCGTTGTCTCGTTATGGCTTGTTATACATTTCCTGTCAAGCGTAACAGCGATCCAAGTTTCGCTACAACCTCTGTAGGAGAAGAATTTGATGGTAAGACGTCGTTTTAAAGTTTTTAAGTCTTCGTCGTGACGACGTCTCGTATAACGTAAGTTCCGTGGCTACTTATGCACAATGTTTGTAAAATCCTGATGACGCAAGTCAAACTCGGATTTTTTCTGATTATTGATTACACTGTGTAGCAAAATCAATTCTTCACTCATACAAACTGTGTCTTCGAAAGTAACATTTTTCTATATAAAAATCTGAAAAACGTTAGGTTCTGTATTAAAACCATTTTTCGTGAAATTTGCAAAAATCAGCAATTTCTGTAAAATCGCGAATAGGAATGGCGATCCTTTTTTGCTGTTCTATATTATCGGAGTAAATATGAAGAAACAATATTCATTAGACGCCACTGCATTTGTTGATACTATAGCAGATAATTGTATCTTTATATACTTATACAATAGTATTACTTAAAAAGGTGAATTATATTATAAGTAATTTCATAAGTATTGATTTAATGATTGTAAGGAATGTTCATGGCCACAGATGTGGAACTTAATTACTTTACCCAATTAATCTGTACTTACTCAAAGTAGAATTATAACTCTTTAATACTTCACTCGTTAAAATCGTTATTAGAGGATTAATGAGCGACCCTCATAATGATGTTATTACTCATGTTATCAAATTGTGATAATGTATAAATGAAACTTTATTACTTGTAATGCGATACATTTATAAAAATCACTCGACACATATATGCAAACTATTTTGGAATTATTTCCCCTATGAATATATTCATTTTTCTCGCCATTAAGACCCCAAGAACGTGCATACCTACGTGAAAATGCAAAATAAAATTAAATTGCATTTTCATAAGAAACTATATACTAATTAGTCACATATTTACAAGACAAAAGATAATAAATACAAATTATCTAATAAATCAAAGTCTTCTTCGTCTCTTCTAACATGTAACATATGTTTTAGTGTTAAGTTCTGAAGATATCTTCACCTTGAGTGTAGACAGAACATTTCAATGAAATTGTTACTGATGACAAGATGATTCGCATGGAAATCGAAAGACATAACGCCGTCAGAATTGAAGATTACGCTTGTAAAGTTTCATTGATAGTCCGATGCAGGGGTTGCGAGAATCGCGGACACTATACTTTCGCTTATCATGGCAATAAAAAGCATTCGTTGAGATTGGCAAGTTGCCTACTGAATACCGTCTCTGTGGTTTCACGAAGATGTACACCAGGCACGATAGCGCCGTGAAATATGCTCATCCTTGAGCTGTTCGGTACCGATGTTCTGACGGTAACATAACTACAGGCGCTAACATTGTCGCGCCGTACAAAGTTTTATAAGTATACGTAAAGCAACCCTTAAATTCGCGAATCGTCTGATAAATCTTCACACAAATAAATGTATAACTGCACGAAAACTGTATCTCGTCTTCAATAAAATTCAGTATATTATAAAAACATATTTTCCCGAAGTCTTCACATTTACATGCAGTATAAAAATAAACCAAAAATAAGGTTTGACCTTCTAAGTAAAGGTCAATGGAAATAAACACTGGATCTGGAAAATCAAAACAATCCATGTTTACCAACTTTCGAGTAAAGGTCAATGGAAATAAACATTGGATCTGGAAAATCAAAACAATCCACGTTTACCAACTTTCGAATGTTTACACATTTGTGTCTTTCACAATGTCCTCCAGAACTTATGTCTTATGTAGTGATATTTCAATACATGTCAAAATAAAATTGTTTTATGAACCTGAACCAGCGCAAAACATTGTGATAATTGTGCACTCGAGCATAAAAATTACCGCGCCATTAATTGAATCATGAGTCGAACAAGAAGAAAAGTCAGTTGACGGGAAAGTAGTCTCCTTCTGCATGGTTTGTTATTTGAAATAAAGTGGGAGGTCGGGGTTTGAGAATAATTCGCGAAGCGAGGAAGGCGACTCAGGGAAGGTAGACTTAGGAATTTGAATGCGGATTTGTCGCGTCTGAAAGCGTCAGAGAGCGTGAGAGTAGGTGACAAGGTGGGGTCTTGGGAGCAGTAAGGAAACCCGAGCGACGATTAGACAATGCGCCGGAAACTGTAGATACCAAGAGTGCCGTCGAAGTCCTGGATCGCGCGACGCGTTCAGATGCGGGACGGGGGTGGATGAGAGCACCGACAGATGTGCCCCGTGATGCTAAACCTCATCCTTCCGTCACGGTTTCGCCACTCCATCCTGATCTTGTTAAGGACGCAACGAACCACAAACAGTCGGCGCCCATTCAAATTTCAATGATGGATCTGTTAGGCCGGTTCACGACGATTTACCATCAACACGAAATTAGACGACTGTTTGGGGTGAGAAATTGTACATTAATTCCATTTATTTATATTTTGTTATATAGTAGAAACGAAACAAAACACTTTGCTGCGAAAATGTAATTGTATGCTGGGGAACATAGAATGCTGTACCAGAAAAGAAAAACAATGTTGACCATGTGGTAGTGGTCAATGAAATCGATATTTAATTGTAAGACGAATAAATAATAAGCAACGTTTGTTCTCACTGAGATCTAGGGGTATAAGAAGCAAGAGAACAATTTCAGTAACATATCCTGACATATCTCTATCCCAGATAAAACATAGAACGAATAAGCGTGTCGACGTCTCGGCGTGAAACGGGATTTGATTTACTTAGGGAAATGCCACAGCAATTACGAGTGCACGTATCATGTCACATCACATGCTCCCTTACACGGCTTGGCATAAAAGGTGGAAATATAGGGTCTATTCCGGCTTTGTTGTTGTGTCGAAAAACGCCGAAAGATAAGCCGTTATTTATACGCGGATTTAAAGAACAGGGGTGGCAGCGACGAGCGAAATAAAATTGCTCCAAAACACGGCTTCGGTTCACGGACCCTTTTTTGATGGGAGGCAGTGTTTCCATTGAATCCCAAAATAAAGCATTAATTCTCGGATTTATTAATATAACTATTTACAGTTTCCCTTGTACAGTTCTGCAGAGGTAGCTAAACATGACAGATATGATTTAAAATCTCAACAGAACTGTATTCAGAAGTATACCCCCTAATAGACATGGAATCCACGTGGAATATACGTGGATGAATATTCGAACGAGGATTCAACGTAGATTCGGCGTCGAATCCACGAGATTTAGTGGATTTGTCTGTTAGGGCTGATAGATTGCTTTCTTGAACATCAAATTATAATTAAACATTAATAATAAGATGATCATTTCAGTAACATTCAATTCACGTATTATATCATATGCTATTAGAATTGACATCCTGTTACTTCTCAGTAAAATTAACCATAATTTGTCAAGAAAGGTGTGGCATTGATTATAGCTCTGCATAAAGTCATTTGGTTCAATCGGCCAGGCGTCAAATCAACCTTTGACTTCATCCATCTGTGGGTTATACCTCTTCCAGATGGAGCGTCAAATTCTGCGACCATTTTCTTCAAGCACACTTTCTTCCTTAAGGATTGAAAGCAAATCTCCGCATCATAAAGCAAGATTGATTGCTTCGTCGCCATCAAGAGGCGGTGTTTGTTTGGCATCAATCCACGAGCGCTTGCCATCAATGTGTTTAGCGAGGTGGTGACTAAGATGCCTCGTCGGTCACGTGGTCGATATACTTTGTTACCTCTTTATAACATGGTCCTTGCCAAATCTGTTTTACATCATTTTTATGATTCTAATTTAACTCAATGTTATAAACTTGAACAGATTTAATACTTGACAAACAATACAATCATGAAATCTCAGCCCAGAAGCCCCCACGACCAATGTTTCTATGACTCAAATGAAATACTGTTTAGGAAGAACAAAAATTAACAAACATTAGATATAATATTTGTTAACTTTTGAATGCCCGTATATACATCGAACATTGAATCCACATGGATTCTTCGCGGAGGAACATTTGCACGTAGATTCCACGTAGGTTCCGCTTCGAATCTACGTGTTTTAGAAGTTTGTCTGTTAGATTGCCTTCGTCTACTTTTTGTTTGAGTCTATGTATTGCAAATTCAGAAAGCTTCTCTTTTTTTATATTCACACAAGAACTGTGCGAATATAATAAATTTGCTCAATATTAACAAATCGCTGACCTCATTATGAATCTTCAATATCAAAATCTTTTTGCTGAAACTCTGTTGAATATTCCGGCTGAACTCAACAATCTCGTGAATTTTAACAAACCATTTTTCTTCTTGGTAAAGACTGTACGTGCAAGAAAATGAAATGGAGGAAAACGGGAGTGCTCACGGGAGCTGCACCTCCGTCGGCGACCTCCCTCCAGCACCGCTTGTAAGGTGGATGGGTGGGTCCTCGAACTGATCAATACTTGAAACACCGCGAGGTATCGTCCCGCTATTTCCGGTGTCCCCAGTCGACGGAAATGAAAGCGTTAAAAATATATAGAAAGCTCACGCGGAACTCCATCCCGGCCAAGGAGATAGCGACTTCTGGCATTATTATATCCTCCTGCCGCTCGCTCCCATTTCGATTCATTTCTTCTTCACTTTTCCTCTGCAAGCCATCCCCGGGGTTACTTTTATCTATAAAAGAAGGGGGAGGCAAAAGCGTTGATCGACTTTTAATTATAGCTATCTGCGACCGCAAATCTTGCAAACGCGAATGCACCGAGAATTGAGTAATAGTGGTGTCCAATGCCGACAGATTAGCGCAATCGAGGCGGAACGAAGGTATTCTTCATAATACTTAGGGTTCTGAAATACTTCTTCAGAGTGAGTTGATATTCGTCGGAAAAAGTATTACCAGTCTAATGTACAGCAACATATCTTAATTCAGCCCTAGGTATATAATGGATCATTTAATTCCCTGTAGCATCGGAAAATTAAAATTTGGATGATCCCACCTATAAATACCCTGCTTAAAAAATCTTATGTAAGATTTCATATAAAATTTTATGTCTCAATTTGGCTTCTAAGAAATTATGTAAAATCTTACAGGGAATTTTATGTCTTGACAAGTTTTGTAAGAAATTGCATAAAATATTCATTTCTGTAAAACATTATACAAGATTTTATATAATTTCTTGGACGCCAAATTGCGACATAAAATTTTATGTAATTTTTTATATAAAACTTTATATATAAATTTTTTTTCAGTAGGGCGTAATCTAACCTTAACTCTTATTCGATGTTAAATGTAGTGGATTTAGCATAAGATATACGTTGATTTAGCATCTAGATTTTTTCCCGTGTACGGCAGTGAGATTTTTTCAGCAGAATAATTGAAAAAATTGAGATCGCGTGTCATTGCGATTTATTAAAATAATTTTAGAAATTCTACACATTTTTTCACAAATCCCATTCAGAATCCCTCTCGGATTTTGTAAGTTGGGATACGTATATGGACAATTATCAGGAAATTTTTATAGGAGAAGGAAAAGTAATATAAAATGAAGTTACGAGCACAAGAATATCACTACATTAAAACTACATTTCGTATCATGATTAAACATGATACGAAATGTGTAAAAATGAACATTAGTCACTTGATGTCCGTCACTTATATTTACAATTTTCAATCAATAAGGCGTTACGTGTTTGGCAGCGTTACGTGCCTTGACACGATACAAATTTACGTTTCTATGAGCTTAAGGTGATGTTACATTTATCCGATTCCTACATTATCGGCATTCAATGCATTTTTTGCAATTAAATAAAATATCTGGAAAACTACTACAGATATGTTAAAATGGTTAAATCACTCAATTTTTGAATTCACAAGGATCAATTTATCAAATTTTGATGAACATCAGTTATTGCTTGACTTCGTATTTAGGGAACGCGTTTCGTCCAAAGGTTTTGGGGTTAGATATTTTTCATTTAAAACGCGTTCCCTCACTACGACTTAAATATTCAATCAATCTTGTTCAAAATTTGCAGAAATATTCCTCGTTTAACAAAGAATTTCGTGATTTCACGGTTTTCAAAACTATTATTTAGTTTATGAGTTGTTGTAAAAATATCACGTTTGGTGTGAAATGACCGATTCAGTGTTGCTAAGTCCGTTCGACATCGCCTTAGGTAATGAACGTGAAGTAACAGCATATTCTACTATCATTCCAATGAAGGTGGAATGGAGGTAGATTGAACGTGGAATAAAGACGAATGGAAATGCAATTAACGTGGAATCAAGTAGCATAAAGGGTAATTACGGGGGAAAGGACACGCAAAAAAATATATACCTAGCACTCGCATTTGTATGCCCGGCCCTGGCATATTTTATTAATAATCGTCATAGAATGATCTACCGTAGAATGCCTATGCCAGCCATAATCGTGCCTGGCGAAAGCATATGTAGGGTTAATGGAGATAAATTTCTATTGTTACAAACATTCGCACTCTGGAATACCAGTATTATTGGCAGCGCAAAGGTCTTTTTTGCGTGCAGTGGAATGAAGGTGGAATAAAGAAGAATAAAGGGGGATAAGCAATGTAATGAAGGAGAAATTAAAGTGGAATATAGGGAGAATTAAAGTGTAATGTAGGGTTGAATGAACGGGGAATTAATGTGAAATGAATATCGAATGAAAATAGAATAAAGGTGCAGTGAAAGTTGAATGAAGAATCATAAAGGGGAATGAAGGGGGAGAGAAAATTGGAATTAAGAAGAATAAAAAGCCCAAAGGTTTTGGAGTTAGATATTTTTAATTCAAATCGCATTCACTCTCTACGACTTCAATATTCAACCAATCTTATTCAAAATCTACAGAAATATTCCTTGTTTAACAAAGAATCTCGTGATTTAACGATGTTCAAAACTATTATTTAGTTTATGAATTATTGTAAAAAAATCACGTTTGGGGCGAAATTGGTGATTCAGAGATGCTCATTCCGTTCGACATCACCTTAAAACCAACAGAAATTCAACTTAGTCGGTAAAGTAATTTAGATTCGGCGACACCCACAATCTTATAGTAAGGTTAGATGGAAACTAATTTATTTTTTAAATTGATAGATTCAAATTCACAGGTCCGTTGAGGGCGGGAAGCTCGGAATCTGAACCAAACGTTGGTCTGAATAACCAATCTTGGTTATTCAGACCAACGGTGCTGACATAAACGCCGCCGACAAAGACGGGGAATCGCCCTTTAAAACAGCGGTCGTCGAGGGTTTTTTTGAAATCGCACGTTTTCTGGCTGACGCCGGTGCTTAAATCAACGCCACCGACAAACGCGGAGAAACACTCCTTCATAGAGTGGCCAAAACCGGTAATATGGAATTCGCACGTCGGTTGGTTGACGCGGGTGCTGACATAAACGCCGCCGACAAACGCAGGGACACACCCCTTCATAAAGTGGTCAAAACCAGTGATATGGAATTCGCACGTTTACTGGTAGACGCCGGTGCGGACATAAACGCCACCGACA
>JABFPB010001655.1:0-23959 GCA_022817645.1 Ceratoteleas bidentatus | reverse complement strand
GGATCCGTGTCGGTGTGATTTCATTCTTTTTCTCCCTCTAACCTCTTTGGTTGTCATAACAGTGTCTTTATTAAATGTGTACGTATTGGATTTGGTGGGGGGAGCTTGCACCGTTAAAGTGTTAATACAAGTTTTGCTTGAAGATTTGATTTGAAATGCGCCGATTTTAAATCATAATTTGAATATTTTATACAAATGTATATTTTTCAAATGTAATATAACAGGAGTAAATTTGTGGGAAATATGTCAGAAAATGGAGGAATTTAATACGATTTATATCCCTAGTAAGTAGAAATATATCGGAAATATATTTCTCTTTTTACCAGGGATATGACAATGTTTTTACAAGTTTTGAACATAATAATAATAATAATAATAATATTCATTTATTGAGTACTGGGATTATCTCGCAACGGACTAAGACTATACCTAATTTGAATGAATGTTTCAGTTGTTCTAGGTACGTTTAACGACTAATTATGTTAAGTACACTTTACTTTTAAGAAGTAAATTCATCCAATGTCTCTAAAGTATTTCAACTATTTTATTTAAAATTCACTACTCTTTCATCTGAACACATCGCGAACGCCCATGTTATGAATGACTATACAACTGATAATTTCACAGAAATAAAGCACCAAAACATACCGAGAAAATTATTTAATTCGTACAACTAATATTCAAGTAGTTGAACTGAACAAATTCGTTGCGATTTTTATATACTCTACTATTTATTTAAAACTAAATATTGAATTATTCAAGTGAATATTTAATTTGCAGCTAAATACTAAAGTTAACTTTACTAAATATTTCGTTAACATATATTTCTTAGTTGATTATCTTATTTCGTGAAATAGCATTTTCAAACAGAAGTTGCTTAATTGCTGAGTCGTCGAGCGTAAAAATAGTTCGTAATTAAACGCAAATTAAACCTGTAAAATTGACTGAAGGGAAATCCAAGTGTGTAGTCCAAGTCGCGAAATAACCGCCTGGAGCTTTGGATTCTTGAACCGAGCTAACGGATATTCTTATTAAATCTTAATTGAACGCAATTCACACGCACAATACTGTATGCCGGAAAATTGTTTGTAATTGAACGAACAAGCGGCGTGGTCAGTTGCGTTAGAAAATCGATTCTTTGTTTACGCAATGAAGTAAGTGAATGGAGGAAATATGGGTTAATTGTGGTTTTGTGTGCAATTTTAGTTGGACGATTTGCTTTGACTATCGTTTAGCAGACTTGCCAGTGAAGTAGTATACGTAGCTTAAAGATGGGTAAAGTTTTTTTTTCATGTTGGATATATTTTAAGGAGTACAATCACGATTCTGAACAATAGACATTTAATCGTAGAGCTTATTAAAATTAAGTTTAAGCATTTTTTTGTGTTAAAATCTCAGCAAGGAAAATTACGTTTAACTTTAGTAGCAGCCACATTTGCATTTTATTTATTTCTAAAAGTTGTTATTTTTATTTTGCAATAATAAAACATAATGCTGCTTACGTACGTGGTATTGTATTTTTATGTATGAATTATTTAATTTGAAGATTTCGCATTCTGATAACTGAATTAACTTGAATATTTGCCAAGTCATTTGGCATTTTATGAGAATTCTTGAAATGTGTGCTGATCGATATCTTAATACTTCGACGCCGTGACTGTACTATCTTAATTGAAACGCGATTTACTGATTCTGTTTTTGAATTAGGTAGTATATATAGAACATCTCAAAACACAAATCCGAATGTATTTTACGAATATCCGTAAGTTTCTTATGCGATAACTCTTGTTTTTTAATGTTTCCACAAAATATATTTGTTCATTAAACAGTATTCAATATTATTATTTTTAAATTATTTTATTTTTAAGAAGTTTTCACAATTCTAATATACGTTTTTTACATAACATATATAACAAATAAAGAAAATGTAAATAAAATTATGCTTGTTTCTTGTTCCAGAAAAGGACGGCTTTTGAATTTAAGAAAGGTATCCAGTTATCGGAGACTGCTTCTCTTGGTTCTGTTTGTCATTATCGTTTATTGCGCTGTACAAATATTTAGAGCAGATGTAGGGTACAATGACAAAGCTACGAATCTTGAAAAACTGTAAGTTTTATCAATAAGAAATAAATAAATAAAAAGATGCACACAAATTGGTCTAACTGAATTACACTTTTTTTCAGTATTCACATATCCAGAGTTATTAAAAAGTCGGCTCAAAATGCACACGTCAGGTAAAAGTTTTAAAAGATTTAAAACCATTTCTATTTTTCGTTGATACAATTTGCACGTACTTTCAATTAAAACATTTCGTTTCCAGCGAGGGGAGTCCAGCTTGCAAGTTTCCCGAGTTGAACTTGACGAATCCCGAAATTATGAAGTTCATTCACGATGTTCCTCCACTGGATTGTGGACAAGAAGATTGGGTTAAAGTGAATGGATCAAAATTATTTATTGACGCGAAAGCCAAAAAAATGTATGGACCAATCACATGTGCTGTCAAAGGTTAGTCATGTTCATTGATTAGTTGGTATTATAATTGTTAGCAAAAATTGTGATTGGAAATGACATAACTGTAAAAAAGAGATTTGCTTCTCAAACAATATTTCCTTCAATTATTTAACGTACACGATTTCATTGCACAAACATTTATGCATATGGAAATAAATTGTTTAACGAAAATATTTGGGAATAAATAAATTTTATTTTTATTTTATATTTGCATTGATTGTCACACTTCAATACATGTATTTCTTTTACAATAATTCGAATATAAGTTAGTTAATATTCAAGAAAAATAGCTTCTTTACATAATAAATCAATATTACTTGACGTAGCTTAATCAACCAGACACTTGAAGGATTTTTAGAATCTTCTTGCGTTCGATATTCTATCACCTTATTTTTTTTCTCACGGAAGTTCCACTTGAACGTTTTACCAAGAGAAAGCTTCCAGTGCACTCAATCATAAAATTTGAATTAAAAACTGAAATGCAAACGCAATTCCGAAGTCCTAAACTTCCGTAATAATTCTTGATTTACTGGTTCACTGAACCGCACGCGGAATATTAATCTTTAATTAAAACGTCAATTGATTATTTATGCATTTCAGAAATAATCAGACTGGACGATGAGTATTTTGACTTTACCAAAACAGTGGAAACGACTGATTACTACATACTTAAGTATAGCGACTATGCCGAAGTCAAGTGTGAATCTGAAACTGGAAAACAGTATGTTTATCAATCCCTTCTTTAATCTTTAATTCTACCATGTTTATATCCCAATAAAAAAGAATGCAATCCTGAAGAAAAAAATTTAATTTCCAAATATGCCAGTGGAATATTCTCAGTTCATTTTTTCAAACATAGATAATAATAATATCCTTTAACTTCCCAGAAATATCCTGAAAATATTTCCAGAATATTTTATCAGAGTATTTTGTATTTAGGGCTATTACAGCTCTTTTCATTTGACCTTATATCATTTCCAAAAATCGACCAATAACTTGTTTCCCACCAGATGGTTCAATGTGATAGCAGGAGTCCAAGATGACCCGGAGGCCAGGCAGAGGAATTGGGACCATGTGCCAGAACGGTCTCTGAAACTGAACGTCCTGATGTTCGGATTCGATTCGTTATCGCGGAACGGTTTCGTCCGCAAGCTGCCGAAAACGTACAAGTATATGAAGGAGGAGCTGAATTCGCTCGTCCTGGAGGGATACAATATCGTCGGGGATGGTACCCCGCAGGCCCTCATCCCCATCCTCACCGGCAAAATCGAGCTGGAACTCCCGGACACGCGCAAGCGACTCGGCAACAAGGCGAAATTCGTCGACGTTTACCCGATGATCTGGAAGCTATACAATCAGTCGGGGTATATCACCGGATTCATGGAGGATGTGCCGCATATCGGCACATTTACATATCGGCTGAAAGGGTTCAAGCGGCAACCGACTCACCATTATATGCGGACTTACTACAAAGCCGCAACGCCGTACTACAAGTTTTCGAATAGGTTCTGCATGGGCGGAGTGCCGAGACATGTGGTAATTTGATAACGATGACAAATTTCCTTTAAGGAGATTCCGACACGATTTCCTGTGAGAACGTTTTGAACAAAAATATTTGTGAAGCAACCAATTTTGTGTAAGAAAACCAGAATTACATTTCACATCATTTGAATGACGTGAAATTTATTTAACTGGTTTGAATGCTACTATAGTTGAATGAATTCCAATTTATCAATTGAAGTTAAACTTATTTAAATGTCGACCTAAGTGGAATGTGAAATATCAGAGAAGAGTTCATGTTTGGATTTTTGAACGCAGAAATTGAATAAAAAGAAATTCTTTTTGATGAATTTGAAATCTTTCCGCGAAGGAATTAATTTTGTTCTCAATTCATTTCTATTTATTTCTATGAAATATCGTTGCAGGGAATGTTAAAAAATGGCCGTTTGTTTTTAAATAATGATATATAATCAAATAAGATTACACAGGTTTTTTTTCTTAAATTTTTTTATTTTAACACACGGCAAGATGAAAATGATACCTTCGGTTGGTAGATTTCAAACTGAAATGTTTATTGAATTCAAAATTATTAACATCTCCATAAAATCACTGCAGACATAGTGAATTTGATTAAAATGAATTAGAGACAATATTTCATTTTTTGCGAATGTGATAGGAAACATTTATAGTGAATTCCATATTTTAAGACAGATTACTTAAAACTTATAACCAACAATTTTAAAACTGAATAGAAGAACTAAAAAACATTAATAAGTTTAATTTAACAAAAACGGAAACTTTTAGCGTGAATGGAAAAGTTAAATGTATGTACTTTTTAAATTATTTGTCGAGATATTTTCGGTGATTATTTTATATTTTACTGTATGTTTTTAACCAGTAGTATTACAAATTTACTGAAAATTTGTCAGCTTTGTTAATAACTAAGTAACTGTTAAGTAATGAGCTATTTTTTCTTTTGTGGCAATGTCATATTGAAAGATGCATATATGTACTGTTTTTCATTGAAATCTGAAGTCGATTCAGTAAGTTAATCTGAATGATATGCCATTTTTAAGCACATTTCCTTCACCTCTAATGTAGTTCAATGCAAGATGTTAAGTATATTGAATCAGAACTTGATAATGGATTTATAATTTGGCCAATTTCTATAGAAGCACTTAAAAATAATTATAAACATTTACATATAAAATTTAAATAAATTCTAACCATTTCAATTCTACAACGGAACTACTTTAAAATTAATGTATTTTATACGGTTTTGCGGTTTTACAACTTATTGAAGCAAATATTTAAATTTACATTGTTTTTGGAACTCAGTACTATAATGTAAAGAGAACTGAACTGATTCTGCAACTTAAAAATTATTTAATAATTCGGATACCATATTCACATAAATGATCATTTCAGGTGATGCTGGATTATATAAAAGCGATTTTCAAAACATATCATCGCCAACCAAAGTTCGCGTTTGGTTTTCACGGAGAATTGTCCCACGACTCGATCAATGACATCGGAGTTGCGGACAACGATATGTTAAGTTGGATGAAAGATCTGAATGACTCTGGGATACTTAATAATACTATTTTAATTATAATGAGCGATCATGGAAACAGGTAAAACATTTGTAGATAATTAAGTACGATACGAATTTGCACACAGAACATGCAAAGTTGCTTTTTCTCGCATGAATATTCTATTCGCGTTTGATCATTGAATATTCCCTGCATAAGTTATGGACGACGATTGTAAACTGCATTCTTGAACGGATTTTTATAAATTTTTATAATAATTATTTATATGCACTTGTTTTGTTTTTATATGGATCAAAGTGACACTCGTTTTTTCACTTTTGTCGCAGTAAACTTTTCAACTTGACCTTTAATTGAATGCATTACAGTATTTTAAAAAACTTCCGTTTCATATATTATTTTTAGCAAAAAGACACTTGAAAAATCGATTCTGCAAATATGGCGAATATAAAACATCCACTTCTTTATTCAGCGGATAATAATTTGCTTACTTTATAGATTCGCCGAATTACGAAATACACTCCAGGGGAAGCAAGAGGAAAGGATGCCCTTCTTTTCATTCACTTTTCCAAAGTGGTTCAAGCAAGTGCACCCACGAGCTTACGCAAATTTCGTCTATAATACGAAACTTCTCACCACTCCATTTGATGTACACAAAACTTTGGAGAGTATCATTAAGTATGAACCGCCGACAGACGGTGACCGAAATCATCGAGGAATCAGCCTGTTTAATAAAGTACTTAAATCACCTTGTCCTCTTACGTTTATTAAAAATGGATAATAGTACAATTTGAACCAAGGGCGGAAAGTTAGTCATTTGCTCCCGTGGTGTATACAGTGCTTTTCGTATCAAGTGCAAGGAAAGTACTCAACTTATGTTCGAGAAACAGGGGGGAAAATTGTTCATTTCTTACCATATGAAATAATATAATTTTCCGACAGAGTGGACAGTGAATACTTTCCGCCTTGAAAGTATTTATATTCACTTTCAGGAAAGAAATTAGCAACTTTCCGCCCGCCTGAGAGGGCGGAAAGTGAGTACTTTTCGTGCTTTGATACAGAATATAGATTTTACTAATTTCTTTCTAAAATCGTATTCATTTGGAAACCGTTTCATATTCAGATTCCTTTAGAGAGGACTTGTTCAGACGCTTTTATAGAACCCCATTGGTGTGCCTGTCTTTCATGGGAAGAAGTCGAATCGACGAACGAGAAAGTACAAGAAGCTGCTTCCTATTTCGTCAACTTTTTAAACGATTACACTCGACCGCACAGAGACATTTGTGCAGAGTTGCGACTCGACAAAGTATTATGGTCTGCCAAACTTTTGCCTACTAAAGGTGATCACATTATTCACTACGCCATTTTTAGTGTATAATTATCCCTGGTTCATAGATCGCAGAGATTTATAAGGGAAACTCCATCTATTTTGTCTATAAATTTCTATAAAATAATGTTTCGTAGGGATTGATAAACAAAAACATGGAATTCCATAACCGTCTACAGATTTCCTGTTGCAATTCTTCCCTGCAAAAAATTGTGGATAGAAATGAATAGAAAAGAATTGGATTCGTAGCCAAATGAATTCATTCGAATTGACTGGAATTCATTTTTGGTTTTTGAACGCTAAAAATCATAGCAAATTTTTTGAAAATGTCAGTCTATCTTGATTTGAAAAGAATAGAAAATAATTCGTATTGTGAGTTTTAATTCAGATTTTGTAATTGAACACAAGCAAATTCTTTTTGAAGAATTCAAAGTTAGTCCTTGGAAACATTGATAAATCACTTTATAGAACTTTCCACCTAGGAATGCATTACTTAATAATCAATTATTTTCTGTTTGTTTGTATTAAATATTTTTGTAGCACTATAATGATTTATCAAGGGATTTTGCTTAATAAATCACTCCAGGGATATATTTTAAATGTCTTTATGTTCTTCATACTTATAATTCATTTTGCAGACTTGTTGAATTTCGAACACGCGGGCGACCTGGACGGATTTGTTGGCGAATTCGGCGCAAATACGAAAGTGAACGTCGAGATTTATCAGCTGAAGATTCGCACTCTGCCTGGAGAAGCTCTTTTTGAAGCGAGCATCACATACGATGTTAAAAATAATATATATCGTACAAAGGTGAATTTTTATTTTTTTATTTTGTATTTTTTGTACTTTTGCCAGAATATAAATAATGCGGAGAACTCACGATTCTTTTTCAGATCTCCGACGTCAGCAGAATAAACAAATATGGAACTCAAGCGCGATGCGTGGAAAATAATTTATATCATCTTCGGAAGTACTGTTATTGTCGAGATTGACGGACTTGCAATGGTATTAAAGGAAGTTGTGATATTACTGATGGTGAAGTCCCTGGTTCAAAACACGTAGACTTTCAAAATAAAATAGTAATGCAATGGAAAATTGACAGCGAAAATATGACATTTGATGCATTTTCTGTGGAATTTCTGTTGCGTTTTTGCATTAATTGTTTTTACTGATACTATTGCACTTCAGTGACATTCAGTTAATTCACAAAAAGACAAATTTACGATTCACAATACACCACTAGTATCTTTAAATAAGATATCAGTACAGCACTGGCTAATTATTTCTTTTCAATAAGTTATTTATAAATAGTGTTACTTAAGTGAATTAATTTAAGCAAAAGATATTTTGTAAATATTTATGTATTTTAATGTCAGTTTATTGTTCAGTTTTGCCACAACGGACAATTTTCATGGCGCTTCAAGTGCTACTAGATTAGCGTATTATATTCACGATGGCTCCACTTTATATATTTTAATTTGTTTAGATCTACAAATAATCGCAAACTATGTTGTTAAATGAGTACATCTAAAAGTTACATGGAATTGTTATTGAGGGACTTTCATCAATTATTTGTTATGTGTTTATTTTCGGTAAAAAATTGAATATAAGAGGTAGGAAGTTTGATGTTATATTTTTTTACTTTTGTTAACGTCGAATAATCCGTGCGAATCACAGCCTTGTTTATGAAAACATGATTGTGTCGCTGTGTGTATGTCAATATTTGTATAATGTACATAAGTGAAAATGTGTATCTGTATTTACGTCAGCGTGTCTGTTAACGTATGCACAAAAATACAAGAATAAAATTATATTCGAGAATTACACGTTTATCAATTACTTACCTTGTAAATCAGTTTAATATAAATACACATAATTTTTATATTATTTTTATTTTTGAGTTAAAAAACATATTTTGCATGAAATAAATAATATATTAATATATAAATTTTAATTTATGCAACTTTACAAGTTCTAAAATTGCACTATTCGGACAACATATTAAATACATTATTTTTATCAAACTTGCCACTTCATATGAGACCAATTCACATGAGAGATTTCATCTTATGCAACATCCGCTTATGGAAACCCACCTTTACACAGTGGAACCAGCAGAAGCAGACGACCAACCTAACCCTAAATCATTTAAATGCCGTACTTAATATTTTGGATCCTTTAAAAGTTGTTTTTCTGTGATCAAACGTCATGACGATCAGAGATTACATTGCCCAGTTGTCGGACAATCCTTACTTTGGTGCTGGTGCCGGATTATTCGGTGTCGGCGCTGCTGCTGCGGTATTGCGTAAAGGATCGCAAATCGGGGTTTTAATTTTCAAGTTAGTTACGAGATCTTTTTTCCGTTGTCCTTTAAAACAAAAATATCCTTAAAAAATCAGCTGATTGACAATTTTTAATTGTACAAAATATAAAATGCAAAACTTGTTTATTTATTTTTAAAAGTAAAATCTATTTTATAAGGCTCTTCTATTTTTCCTGGCAATTCCTCCGAATTTCTATGCAAGTCATGGATATTTTCTGCGAAATCCCTGGATTTTCCATGATGGAATTGCCTGGAACTTTTCTTCCAGGAATATATTGTTTTTGTTGATTTTAGGCGACAATGTATGATGACAATGGAAGTGCCTTGTCAAGATAAAAGTTACCATTGGATACTTCAATGGATCACAGCTAAAGGTGCAACAGAAACGCAGCACTTGTCAGTGAGGACAAGTTACGAGCAAAAAGAGACTGGTCAAGTCAAGACGAAATATGATTTTATACCCAGTGTTGGAAAGCACTTTTTTAGGTTGAAGCTCAAGTTTTTTTTATTATTTTCCAATTTTCAAATTCTAGTTTTAATTTAGATTTAATTAATGTGAGAAAGTATTTGACATGTAATAATTGTGTTCAAAGGTATAAAGGAAAGATGATAACAATCGAAAGGACAAGGGAACAACAAACTATGGATTTACAGATGGGAGTTCCGTGGGAGAGTGTGAAACTGACAACTTTTGGACGGGATAAACAGTTTTTCTTTGACATTTTAGAGGAGGGTAAAATATAAGTTGGAATAAATACTGAAAACATTCAATGAATTAAAAATGTAGTAAATAATTGAAAGAAGACAAAAACTGAGATTTATTAAGAATAATAAATTACATTGTATATATCAAAATGTGACATTTAATTTGGATTTTATTTCTACATTGATACTAATTAACAGCTCGGCAAATGGCACTGCAGGAAAATGAAGGGAAAACAGTTATATTTAACTCTGTTGGACATGAATGGAGACAATTTGGCCATCCAAGAAAAAGGAGACCATTGAAGAGTGTAGTCCTGGATAGCGATGTTGCTGACAAAATTATTAGCGATCTCAAAGAGTTTATCAGTAATCCTGAATGGTATACTAGCAGAGGTATGTAATGAAAAATTGCAGGATTGATTAAATAATTTTAGCTCTTTTTGAAGCTGTAGAAATATATTTTTGATATGACTAAACATAAATTTAAACATTAAAGTATTAAAGTAAAGTATTTGTTCACTTAAATAAACACAAAACATGCATTTTCAATTAAATTGATGTTAATGAGCAAAGTTATTGCATTGACACATTAAAAAATAAAACCCAATAAAATTTTCTTGTAAGAAAGCACATTTTATTGCAAAACTGTTTTTAACAAATATTTAGTAACCACTTGTGAGGTAATAATTACATATTACTAAAAGTAAATGTCATATGAGGATGGTTAATATAAAAATAAAGTATACTATCCCTGGTACTACAAACATAAAGTTTCAGGCTCAAAAACGTGTCTAAAATACTATTAAAAATTGCTAACGAAATTTCACAGTCATAACATGAAATATCAAATCTTTGTACACAATTGAGTGTAACTGGGAATACATTCCCAATTGTACCCAATTAGGTATGAATGTATATGAAATTTCATGCTATGACTATGAAATTTCTGTTGCATTTTTCATACTATTTAAGACTCGCTTTTTGAGCCCGAAAATCTATGTTCGTTGTACCAGGGATATATATTTGTCTTTTTTTACAACATCAAATTGCCTAGTAACGTAAAATTATTTTTCATTTCGTACGAATTTATTTTCCATAATATAACTACTAACTTATCCCATTTATAAATGTTTTCTAATTATTTTTCTTGTATAATTTCGTTCGTACTTGAGAAGCTGAACCTAATCATAATCATCTGCATTTTTGTAAATGTCCATAAGTGCCCTGTTTCATATGTTATCCTCATTGAAAAACCTTAAAAAATTGTTTACAGGTATCCCATATCGTCGTGGATATTTACTGTATGGTCCACCAGGTTGTGGAAAATCATCGTTCATCACAGCCCTGGCTGGCGAATTGGAGTACAATATTTGTCTATTGAATCTATCCGATAGAAATTTATCAGATGACAGGTTACACCATTTATTGGCGACAGCGCCGCAACAAAGTATCATTCTTCTTGAAGATGTCGATGCGGTGTTCCATAGTAGAGAACAATCTAAAGAAGGTTTTGCACTTTTTTGTAAATTATGTATTCCATTAATACAAGGGTTCTGAGAGAATGAGATACATGTGTTACTATTTAAAATTACAGTACTTAAATAAATGATTTTTTTTCAGTGAGAACTGCTTTTGAAGGTTTAAACAGAGTTACTTTCAGTGGTTTGTTAAACTGCTTGGATGGAGTTGCATCTGCAGAAGCACGATTAATGTTTATGACAACCAATTATTTAGAAAGACTCGATCCTGCTTTAATCAGACCTGGTAGAATCGATGTACAGGAATATATTGGTATTTACATTTGAAATTGTATATTGAATCTTTTTATTGTATTTATGCATTATTTTACATTTAAAACATCACAATATTTTTATTTCTTCATCAGGTTGGTGTTCGTCTTTTCAATTACAACAAATGTTCATCAACTTCTACAAGAAAGACGAGTCTGGCAGCTCAGAAGAACTCGCGAAAAAATTCGCCGACAAAGTGTTGTCTTTTAACAAAAACGTCAGTCCGGCGCAAATTCAGGGCTTCTTTTTGTTCCATAAAAACGAGCCTGAGAAGATCATCGACAACGTTGACCAAATATGGAAAATATCTAGCAATAAAGTGCGCTAAAAAGTATATCCTTATTACAATATTATTAAATGTTGTTGTACAACCAGGTTCAACCAACTCCACATGCAATTGAATTTTCGCTCCAGAAAATTCAAGGACGAAGGATGAAGTTTTGTGTAAAATTTAGCTTACACGTAATATTTATATATTTTTGATTTTGTTTGTAAAATATTGTTGAGTTAAATACGAAAATAGTTAACTCATATCACATAACTTTGCGTGATTCCGCTAATCGCTCAACGCAATCGTATTCATGACAGGACCACATCACAGATGCCAGATCGCCTATCCTGGCGTTCGAAGTGTTCGCTTGTTTCCAGTCCAACAGAATTTGGTAAATCACCTAAAACGTTAGGAATTTGTTTGTAGTTTTAGTCCGAATGTATTCCAACAACTTTACATGTTTTATGGGGATCGTCTAGCAAAATGGCTAAAATAGCTGTTTTGTTTAAAATAGCTCTTGACCAATAGAAAGCTGGTATTTATTTATATATATTAATAACAATTTATATATACCGATTAATTTGTGAAATATTATTTGTCTAACCATTTTTTCTACACTTAATTTGGAAAACTGGACCGAAATTCTTTTCGAAATTTCTTAATTTGAAACAAAATTGGTTGCAAATTTCTTCAGCACAGACACCCCGAAGAATGACATTTACAAGTGAAATGACTTACTTCATCAATGCCATCGCTCCGCCATTCTTTATGTTTCTGAACAAACTGATATATCTGTCCATCAGAAAACCCGATCTTTCGCGCGACATCTTTCCATCCACTGCCCAAGTGCATTTTTATCAGCAGCATATCCTGCACCGTGATCTCTTCTTTGCTTCTGCAAAGCTTCTCAACACTCTCCGACATCGGTCTCACTGGTACCTTTTTGCTCGTCAAGTAATCGTCCATGTGATTCGAGATTTTGTTTAGATTGAGTGTGTAATTAGTCGTCGACCCAATTTTTATGCCATTTGAGTTAACGATGTTGTAATTAATCACGCCTTCCCCACTTTTGGCTGCAACAAGTGATTTTTTACATTAAACAAACCTTAAGAATCGAATATTAATCAAACTCTTTAAATTTACTTATAACCGATGCGATCTACTATAATCACACATTTTTACGTTTCAGATACTGCTCACTTAACCAACAATCGTACTTAGTTAACAAATATACAATAGTCCAAAAGATTAAAAATAAATTCTCGAAATAGTATGCAAACATAAATCCGGCTTATCTTTCCAAATAAAACATTGTTACATAATTTCTAGAAAACAGTCTCATGACCAGAAATCCAGTTTTGCCTGCGACAACTCTCATTTTAATGTCGAATCGGCAAAAAACAAAGAACCAAAATAACGATGATAGCAACAATAATGAATCAAAATGATAACATCCTTACGCTTTGATTTGAATTTGGCCCGACTATGTGGGATTTTGTGTTTCGGAAAAGTCGGTCCACCGTCATTTTGACTGTCATTTTCCGCGGTTGGCGTTTCCGCATTGTCCCTCGGTTTCTCGGCGTCGAAGCTGTTCTCGACGTGCAAATTTTCCTCAGAAATCCTTGGAGGTCGAGGTATTGCGTCTGTCGTCAGATTGGACGCACTCTGGTCTTCGGACATGTTCCAAGTCGGTATCCGGAGACCGATTTGATGGTCGATTGGGCACCAAAATTATTGCACTGTTAAACACAACGCTTTTGTTGATAATGAACTATAACCTATATTCCAGAGAGCCCCCCTTCTCCTCCGCAAACGACTGAATGTTAAGTGCAAAACTGGTATTTGTTAGGCGCTCAGTCCGACGCATTGTGGGTTTTACCTACTTTTTCAGAAGGATGAGTTTCGGATGGAGAAAGAATAGGATATTTAATAAAGGGTTAAATAAATGTGAACAATAATATAATGAACTACGTTTCAGTTAATAGTAGTTAATCAAAGTAATAACGATTTTTGTCTTGAGATAAATACATTTTAAGTGTTATTAGAATTAAGTCAAAACAAAAAGAGATGGAAAGAGATATAGGAACATAATTTTTTACAAATGTTATAAAAATGTTAATCGATATGATTTAAAGACAGCAGTTAAGTAAATTTGTTAAAGAGTTTTGATATACTTTTTAGCTAATTTCGTTTGTTACTGATTCCGTTATACAATGCATTCCCTAATAGACAAATATCCTCAACTCCGTGGATTCGAAGCTGAATCTACGTTCAATCTCCGTTCTCTTATTTATCTAGGTGCAATCCAGTGTATTCTATGTTTCGTATCTGATAGGATTAAATCAATGTTTCCTTTTCTATTAATTCACTCATAACTGTGCAACAACTGTTATAAACGTTGTTAATAACCGCTTAATACACTCGGCAGGTTTTGAACAAAATTGAATGCAATTTTGAGTCTAAAAAAATTTGAACTCTCATCTTTTAAAGTTATGCAAAATGATGGATAATTTGAACCATTCCTTTCCCCATCACACCCCACAAAAAATGTTTTTGATTTAAAAAATAGTCAAACTTTAACAAAGTGCACGGAATACACCAACATTTTTATGGCACGCAGTGGTGTAAACGCAATTTTTTTTGTAAACGCAATGAAACGTAAATTCCATGAATTCCTGAAAAAGACGTGATTTCTGTTTCACTGCCTTTGGTACAAAATGTACTTAAAGAACAGAAAAAACACATTACCATCGCTTTTACAAATTAATGTATGCTGAGGGACAACACAAATGTTAGACTATACCAGTCAACATTGCCTTCCTCAAAGATGTCCCAGAGTCAGAGACTCTGGGGTAACTTCATTACAATTTGCAAATTCATTACAATTTGCAGATCGTTTTTTTTATTTGTGCTTGTGTCCCGTTTGAATTGGATTTTGCTGGATTTAATTGATTCTCGGCTGCTGGGAAACTGTGGAGAGAAAAGTAGACAGGTCTGTTGTCCTAGGCAACGCTAGTTCAACAAGGAGAAAATACGATCGACTCCATAATTTCTTCATAAAAAATAAGAATGGATTTAAACAAGGATCCCCGCGCCCTGTTGTTGGATTTAACTGTTCCCACGGTCATAGCAAAGGAATTGTTGATTAATTTGATTATAAATCAAGGACCTCAGGATCAGGCTGGCAGGCTCTTCGAAAAGGATGGAATCAAGTTGGAGGAAGTTAAGGAAATTCGAATTGAACATTGTAGTATGTTTCAAAAATTGAAATGCAAACAAATAATGTGATGAAAATTAAGAAAAACACGAGTACATTTGAATTAATGTAATTTATCGACTTAATTAAATTAAATTAAATTTAATTTAAATTAAAAATTAATTTAAATTAAATTAATAAAAATAATAAAATCATAAAACATTAAATACAAAAATTCTGCTTTTCTATGTCATCATCATTATCAACAACAAAATTAAAAAAAATAATGCTTCTTTTAACATTTTAGATATCTTACACATCGGCGGTTTGTGGTCCATGACCAATTTGACCAAACTGAGTCTCTGCAATAACGTCATAGAAAAAATCGAAAATCTCAAACAGCTGGTTAATTTAAAAGAACTGGATCTTTCTTTCAATCGTATCGAAAAAGTGGAGAACATAAACTATCTGGTGAATTTGGAAATCCTGTCGCTGTACTCGAACAAAATCTCGGAGTTGGGCGGAATGCATGGACTTGACAAATTGCAAATTTTCAGCATTGGGAAAAATCTTCTTGACGACTGGAATCACGTAAATTTAGGACAATCTCTTCAATGTCTGATACGTTTGCGTATAGCAAAAATTAACAGAAACTATTGCAACGCAGGTGCTGTATTTGCGAAAATTTAAATCACTGCGTAGTCTGAATACCAGCGAAAATCCTTGCACGGAACAGGATGGATATTTAGATTACGTTATTGCATTTATTCCTCAATTGGTGTATCTGGCTTATAAAATGATATCTGCAGAAGAACGTAAAAACGCGACGGAGAAAAATCAGTACATATTTAGTTTCTAAACAATATATAAAATTATAAATTATAAATTATAAAAATAAAATAAATTTATACAAAGTAAATTATAAATAATTTTACAGTCGGGAAATAACTGCGTTGGAAGAAGTAGAGCTTGTTGAAGAACAGAAACTGGAAGCTAAGAGGTCATATGAAAAATATTTTGTCAGCTTGTCCAGTGCGTATGTGGAGAATTTAAATGAGGATTATTTTTTCCAAGAGTTGTTCGAGAATGATACAGGTATTTTCGAAATTGTGTGTCGCATATTACTTGTAATAAATTAATTCGTTAGAAAAATGTATATCGCTTTACAGAAGGAAAGTTATTCCTTGAGGCAAATCCAGATGTAGAAAACTTGAACAACAGCTACAAAGAAACCTTTTGCGAGATTTGTTCTGAACTGGTCAATTTTGGTCTCTCGGAGCACGAAAGGAGGTCGAAAGAAATGAAGTTATTTATGGACACTGTGGATCAAGGCAAAACAGACGTCGCAGAGATCGCACGGAAGTGAGACCTATTTTCCGACTTTGATGCAAAACTTTAATCACAAACATAATTATATCAATCCTTCCATTTCATAAAGCCTTCCTTTTGCAAGAACTCTATTGAAAACCCTATGAAAAAAATCTCATGTGAGAACTGATATGAGATCTCGCATGAGGAACCATTATGTTTTAAACGTTTCGATTTGGCATTTAATTTTATAGATCAATAGACTCTACCATCGAAGAAAAAGACCAGTTTTTTGTCTCTCTTACAACAACCTTAACGAACTTGATCGAACAACCCGATGAAAACATTTTGACCACAGCTATGGAAGATGCTGAAAGATTGACGAAAGATATCATAAACATCGCCAAAAAGTCTTGGAGTGACTGCATCAAAAGAGAAATCGCATTGCACCAGCAAGTTCTGGTAACCGGAAAACCACTTCCAAAAATTGTAGATGGTTCATATGAATTCACGAACCGAATTTTTAGGACGCCACGGATACTTTCAAAGCCAACATGATAGATGTAATTAACCACTTCACTGAAACGTCACGAGGCTATTTCACCCAGATGAGAAGCGCCGAAACAGATTATAGTAGCGTTCTGAACAAGGTGATGACAGCATTCATGAGCAACTTTGAAGATGACATGCCTGCACATTTGGCTGAATTGTGTGGAGACAAGGACATCCTAAATAACAACATTAGTGCGTCACATGACGTTCATTTGCAGGTCTGATTTACAGATAGACGAAGTCAAACAGATGTTTAAATTATGGGAAGCTCTGGTGAAATTTCAAGTGGTTAATGAAATGTATATAAGTAGGTGTCAACTTAGTATTTTATGTAGCAAAAGAAGTCGATTTCTGGTTCTTTTTAATAGAAAAGAAAACGTTGAGTAATCCAACTTTTAAGTTAGAAATCAATTTGGCACAAAAAACCGAGATGGTTTACAAAATCTAAGCTGATTTTGGATATGTAAATCATTACTACTTCAACATGAAATTTCACCGGAATCTCCCCTTAAACCACATAAATTAAAAAAATAAAATGACTCCCCAATTAGGTAATCGATACACGAGAAGACACTTTGATTAATCGAATAAATGATTGGTTCAGAGACTTAATAGAGCGATTGGTCAGGTGAGAAGTCAGACACAGAAATCTATTTCTCCCCCAACTGTAAACCATTAACGTTATATTCCATTTTACAGAGAAGAAAATCAAAGATACAAAAGCAGAGTGTTAGAAATGTCACACTTGCTGGACTTCCAAAACCAGGATTTCGAGCATTTGATGCTGAAACGTCACGCCAATATCGATACTATTTGTTACAGAATCGTGCAATTGTTCAACGAAGACGAACAGACGAACTTCGTGTTTTGCAATGAGCAGACCGTGGAATAAAGTGCAAATGCAGAAACGTTTTGTACAAACATACTGTATATTTCTCTCTACTATATTCCATTAGGATAGTTAGAATTAGAGTTAGAGTTAGAATATTTAACAGGCAACTGTGTAAATCTTTACAAAATGGTCGACGATCGTTGTACGCGGTGGATACAAAAATGCAGTTGAACGTAGCTTATCATCGTCGGTTATTGTTGCTTTGCTTTCAACATTTGAATGTAGCTCTCAAGACCCTTTTGCACTTTTGGAAGCTGGACGAAATTCAGGAATACGCCAGTGTCCCAGTCACGGTTCTTTTCCATCCAGGTCATCATATCCTGTCGTACCGAGAGTTTCGTCGCTTCTCTTGCTACAGCTGTAAGCAAAGAAATTTGTTGTTATCAATTGAAGACCCAAGTTTGAATGCGTTACAAAATTTGTTAATATTTTAACTTACATAAACTCAAATTAGTATTCAGATGACGTAAACTTACCAGGGATTTTTTTGAAACTACTGAGGTAAGCTTCGCATTTTGATATGCAGTCATTTCTATCAGAGGCAACTTCGTCTATGAGTCCAAGGTCTAAAGCTTCTTTGGGTGTGAAGAGGGATCCCCTGTTAAAAATAAGTTTCATTGACTCGAGTCATTTGCATAAAAGTTCACATTCGCAGATGATAAGATTTATTTAGTTAATTCATTCTTACTCCCACATAATAACGATGGACATTACAATTGCAATTTCATAATGATCTTCCCTTGGAAGAACAATGTATTTTTCAAAGGCATGATGACATGACAAAATAATAAACAAATCATATTAATGATTGATCTGTAAGATCTGTATTCAGTGATGTTTCCATTAGATGACTTCACTTTAAAACTTCTAAGTAGCTGAATTAAAAAAACATTTATAAACAAATTTTCACTGTTCAAAGTTGTTTGGTGAATTCTTTGAGTTAAAGCAATTGTTTAATAAAATTTCTTTTCTTTACTTTAACAACGCCAGTTCTGCCTTTCGCAAGCCGACCGTCCTTTCAAAAACCATCTGCATCCACTTAGGTGCAACCAGTCCAAGTTGAGTCTCGTTCAATCCAATCGTATGTTTACCATCCGCCATAACTCGATATTCACAAGACATTGTCAACAAACACCCTCCAGCTGGACATGCTCCCTAAAAAATAACACTTTCATAACTAAACTACTCTTGAACGATTAAAAATTTTACATCATTCACTACTTAAATCACTTTCTTTTTATTTTCATTTTATCTAAACATATTAAAACTATAATCTCCCAAAAGGTTAAATATGCAAAAACAATTAAAAGTGCCTATAACAAAAAAAATGTATTTCAATTAATTTCTCAACATCTGAAATAAATGTGGAATACATCTTAAAATTCGATTTTTTATGAAGTATTTTTTGTAAGCTCTACTGTACGTTGATAGCAGCAGCCGTTGGGATTCCCAGACTGTAAAGTGTCAGCCAAAGGTCCTGGAAATGCGTCCAAAAGTCTTTAGCTCTTTTCAAGTCTGGTTTGTACATCTCCATGATATCCAGTCCTCCGGAGTAAACCGTTGGCAAAGACGACGTAAGAATGATGCCCTTACTTCCTTTATCTTGCACATCCTCTAGGGCCTTCCTTAACGCGTCACACATCTCGAGATTTAAGGCATTGATCGGCGCGCGTGCCATAGACACCGTTGTGAAACCTGAATCAAAACCAATCTAAATTAAACAATTTCATTAGAAACCATTTATAAAAACAGTAAAAAACCATGAAGAAACCATTATTACTTACATTCACATGGAGCTACAGATGCATTACAAATAAAATGAATATGCAATTCCATATGAGCATCAAAAACCCTACACAAATCCTGTACACTATGTGCAAAAACTGTCAAAAACCGCATGGATACAAATGGGACTAGCTCAATTAAATTTATAATGTATTTTTAGGTCGTTTTGGTGGAACAAGTTCTACAATGGTATAAATTTTCTTAACGTTAATTAGAATAAACAAATGAAAGATTTGTTAAAATGTGGATTTTGCTTCATAAACTTGAAAATATAATAATTCATTTAAATTTAAACTCTGTAAGATTTTTTTGTTTTGAATGATATTTTTTGTCTTACCTGCATACAAAATTAGCTTTTTGAGTGTCTGTATAGAGGAAGCAAAGTTGTTCATTAAGGGTGGTAACGAGTCGGTGGAAAGGAGTGGGTGGAATAGTAACTTGCCGGTGCAAATAGTACATTGTGTACAAAGGGTGGAAATTAAGTAAATTCTTCCCGTTTTACACACAGTGTTTTTTGTATCAAGTGTAAGGAAAGTACTCAATTTTCGCTCAAGGAATAAGGTAATCTGTTCATTTCTTCCATGCACATTATACGAAAATGAAATTTTGCATCATGGGGTAGAAAAAACAACTTTGTGCTCGATATACAGGCATAAAAAAGTTAATTTTTCATTCTGGTTGGATAAAAACAATATTTTGCTACCTTTTTCATTTTATGCATCATTTATCAATTTTGTTATCAACAAATAAATCAGTTTTATATACCTTTCTTCTTACAGAACTATTCTTCATACATCCAAAAATAATATTTGATTTGACCCACATATGAAAATGAATTTTAGTTGCAACTTCAGTACGTTCCTCGTTATTTGTTCGGCGACTCATTGCTTTTTTGCACATACCTAAGCAATAATACTTTGTTTACAACATATCTAGTTTTTCCAATAAATTCTGTGTGATATGAGGTGTCAACCACCTACATTTAACATAAACGGAATAACTATTTTACTTACATAATCCTACAATCCCAAGGAAACTGACAGATGACCGATGCACTTTATTTCTGTTTGAACTTTATCCTCCATCGTCATACCCTTATTATTTACATTGCAAACCATGCACTTACATAATCCCTAACTACCTTAATTATATAATCCCACAATCCCGAGGAAACTTACCGATGCACTTTATTAATTTCTGTCTGAACTTTATTCTCCAACGTCGTACCCCTATTATTTACATTTCAAACTACCCACTTCTAAAGCAATTTCAAAAAATCTCACTAAAAAAATCCGTTTGTTTTGAAAAATCTTCTCTCACCAGTCGTTTCATTTTGCGTGACTTCGACGAGTTTGCTCTGCGATGAAAAAGTCCGCGTAATCGTCAACAACTTTTGGCTCAGTCTCCTCGACAGCATGATATCGGATTTCCCGGCTTAGTTTCAGTATTGGCCAGCGTTGCCAGAAATGACGCCATGTTGTGTTTCTATACGCAAGGCACGTTTACAATAAGCCTTATCCATAGGGCCAGCAGCGCTCTAAAAAGTTGCCGCCGTGGCCGATTTTGTAACTTTTGGAGTATTTTGCAATATAAACTATTATAATAATAATACAAATAAACAATGAACTATACTGAAACAAATAAACATGTGACATTTTGTACAAATTCATTGCAAACAGCACATTTAAGACATCATAAATAAACAATGAATTCAGTTGCATCTAACTCCAAAACTTCGATCATTAGATGTCGCGACAATCGCATTCAAAGGTACGGATAAGGCCTATAAAGTTTAGAATCGCATACGTCATTTACACAAAAAGTGAAATAAGCAGGGTTTTATAATAAATAATATCGGAAAAAAATGTGTGAGTGTTTTAGCTCGCCGAATACAAATCTGAGGTAAAAATTGAGTTTTAACAATTTATAAATGGCGCCATTATGACAAAAAAATGAATATTTTCCGAATTAATTATTAAGTCCATATATTTTATAGGTTTTTCGGTCAGTGAATCAAGTCAGTGAATCGTGTTAGTGAATCGAAAGCTATTTCCAGTCAGCTGATCGGCTCCCAGTTGAAAAATTCCATTAGGACTAGTTCTAATTGTATCTATGCGGTTTTTGACAGTATTTTTTCAAATGTTGTATATAATTTGTATAGGGTGCTTGTCGCCCTTTACAGTATTTTTTATATATATCTAATTGTTTCTAATGGAATTTTTCAACTGGGCTCAGTTTAGCAATGCTGCGGCATGGATCCTACGAGATTCCTACACTAAAATAACCAAACGAAAAATCGACAGACAACTCAACGACTGCGGTCTTGGGACAACAAGTTCATCAGTTGCCTATTAACAAAAAAATAACAAAAAATCAGTTGCCTATGGAGTTGTCATCCACGGCTCTTTAGACCCGATTGATTTTTATCACACATCGCGGATCCAGACATCGTCCACGAAGTTCTTGTGTCTTTTGCAGGTGGCGCTGCACCCGAGGATGGACTTTACCGCCATCTGAGACGTTCTGCTACGGAGGATTGTTTTGTTTGTTTTTGCCACTGTCATTCACGTGTGCAGAATGCAGGTTGGGCGAAAATAATGTGAGATTATTTATCAGTTGGTCGGCAGCTATATTTAGGACTTAACGTAACTGGATATCGTGAGAAATGCTAATGTTCGTGAATTAATGTGCTGCCAAAATAGAAAGTTGGAAGAAGTTGCGGATGATCGCATTGACAAATGTGTCAACAAAACTAGGTTTTGTCGATATAATGTTCAGAAGTAGGATGTTATTGATATTTTACATTCTTGTGGTATTGTCGTTGATATTCGGTCAAAAATTGACGGTTAAAGTCAAATGAAAAGAAATATACTGCAGAGGTAAAAAAAATTGTGTAGATTGTAATGGAGATCTGAAGAAAACAGTTTCATTTAATCTGTTTCCGTTCCAGAGCTAAACATTGTAGAAGCAGAATAGTTGTGGTTCTAAGATTTCAAAATTCTTAGACTTTTACCATTTTAAGGCCTTCCTGTATACAGTTTCTTCAGTACAGTTACTTCCTGTATTGGGGTCTGACAAATTTTCAAAACTTTATACATCTAACAAATTTTATATATCTAAACTAAGTACACTGAGAAAAATTCTGACCTTTTAAAGGGTGAAACGTTTGCACTGGACATTCCTATGGATTTATCTTGTTCAAACGGTGATGAACACCATTTGAAACTGTGAGTTTCATGGGATTGTATGGTGGCACTTTCTGACCTTATGAAAGGGAAGTTTTCACCGTATGAAAAGTCAGAATTTTTCTCAGTGCAGCATGCTTGTAATATGTTCAGATTCTCATAATTTATTGAAATTTGTTTTAATTGTAACGTAGTTACAGTAAAAAATGGAAAATATGGTGAAAATAGTTCCAATCCAAATGGCGTATCGGAGCATGTTAAATCCCAATATTCATTGACAGCAATTCACAAAAAGAAAGATGATATGTGAATTGCTAAGAATTTTTCAACAGAAAAATCATAGAAGCCTACTTGTTTAAGTGAACAGCAATTCAATTTTTAATTATTATTATTAATGTATGTAAAATGCAGGAATTAATTAATAGTGTATTATGAAAGCAGTGCGCAAAGTAATAAGCGATTTGTACGAGGCGAAATGCAGCATCAGCCGAACCGGCCCGAGGGTAGTCTCAAAAATGTCCGAGCGTTATCAAAATTTGATAGTTTTGTCCAATTTGCCCAAAATGTCCCTAATGTTTTTGAAATGAAAACATGTTTAGATGCATTTATGTTCAATATTATGAATCTGAATCCGTTTTCTACTGGTTGAAGATTTTTTTTTTTATTAGTGAACTTTGGCCATAAGAGCCATAGTAAATAAAAAATATATATAATGAATATTCATGTTTTAAAGTTGATCGACAACTAAATTTAGTATAGATCATTATACATAGAAAAAAATAAATACATTTTTAAATTAACAATAATTTTCCTAATTCTTTCGGTATTTTCCTGACTTGGTTCGCAACCAATCTGAAGATTCAATTCCAATCAAACTGAACAATCAAATCTCACTTTCTTCTATTCTATTTAATTTTAAAATCGGAATGGAAACTTTAGGCTATTAACAAAAATGATTTTCGCTATAACTTTGAGAATAATACCTTTCCGAATGTGATTGTCATGTAACCATTTATAAATAAATAATTATAAAAATGTTTGTTACACAATGCATTTTAATGTT